>CAUYLG010020312.1:0-11405 GCA_963573385.1 Cacajao melanocephalus
ACGGGGCTATGCACACCCACACAACCGTCTACAGCACAGCCCCACGGGGCTATGCACACCCACACAACCGTCTACAGCACAGCCCCACGGGGCTATGCACACCCACACAACCGTCTACAGCACAGCCCCACGAGGCTATGCACACCCACACAACCGTCTACAGCACAGCCCCACGAGGCTATGCACACCCACACAACCGTCTACAGCACAGCCCCAGGGGCTCCACAAAAGCACATGGGTGCTGCCGCTTCACTTCTGCCTCCAAATCATGCACAGCTCTCTCCTGGAACCACCAGGGAAGGGGGTCCCGCAGAATGTCCTGCCTGGCTAAGCTGACGTGATGCAAAGCCACCACGGTCGCGTCCTGTAAGGGGCAAGAGCAGGTCTCTTTGGACAAAGACAGCCCCATGCCTGGGGCAAGCACCAGGGTTCTCAATTGATCCAAGCCTTGGAACAATGCCCAGCAGGCACATGTTTGAGGCAGCCCGGTTCTTACTTTAATTCTTACTTTCATAGCTTGAAATGAACTTGAGATAACCTAAAAAGACATTATCAAAAAACAGGCTAAGGAGATGAAAGGAGAAATGAAAACCACAGCGAGGAAACAAGGAAGATGTGAAAAGGAACCAAAACCAATGTCTGCAAATAATTGAAGTAAAAGACATTCATTGCAATGCATGGAAATGTGGTGCATCAGGACACAGCTGAGGAGAAACAGTGGCCCTGAAGACCAAGCCTCGTGAGCAGCCCTAGTGCAGCAGATAGAGGGGGCACAGAGGTGGAGATGCCATCAGGAGAGGCAGGAGAGAGGGGGTAAGACAGAGGTGGAGAAGCGCCAGGAGACGCAGGAAAGAGGGGAAGACAGAGATGGAGAAGCCTCCAGGAGACGCAGGAGAGAGGGGAAGACAGCGGTGGAGAAGCGCCAGGAGATGCAGGAGAGAGGATGAGAAGGACCAAGCCCATTGGCCTTTTGTCTGTTCATGTCTATTTTCACTGTTAGGTTTTTCACTGCTATTTGTAGCATGAAAAAAAAAAGATCATCTGAGTGTTAATTTTTTATATTTTACTTGTCCTTGTGCAATTTAACTAAATGACTTCTGTACTTGACTGCTGTGTATATAAAGGCACCCTTTAAATAAACGCCCTATACCGGGGCCACATGAGCTGCTCCTGGAAAACTAACAAGGTGAGCGAGAATTCTGAAACTCTAAAATATCAGACACTTCACTGTCGGGGTGAGGGGAGGAGAGGAGGTGAAGAAAACTGTGGGAATTCTGAAACTTGGCCCAAGTTCACAAACCTGAACTGAGTTTCCCAATCAAGGACAAAACAAGCCATAGCTCAGGGTTTCAGGTTTCCCTCCAGACACTGAAGCTGCAGCGCCAGTTAGCACGAGGAGAGTAGGGAGTGACTGCACGCTGTTTAAACAGAAACCAAAAGCCACTCGCCCTCCCTCTGGCTCTGACGGGGCCTGCAGAGCTGCCAGGAGCCCCACTTCCAAGGCCGCTCAGGGTGAAGGTGCTGGGAGGGAGGTGCCCGGTACTAAAGCTACCCACAGGCCACACACCCAGAAACCGCCAGCCCCGTCACAGAGCACCGTGCCCCAGGCCTGTGCCCACTCAGCCCCTCACACTCGCCAGGCAAGAGACAGCCTGGAGGGGCTTCGGCAGGAATAGGGGCAACACAGAGGGGCCATTTGCTCCCCTCCCACCCGTCTGAAAAAAACAGTTAGCTCCAGTTCCAAAAAATTCAAATCGTGGCGTTATTTGAACAAACAAAATTTAAATACTGGCATGACACATCTCAGATGTCGAGTCACAAATAAAGCCCTCCACTTACTCGTTAAAGTCAACCAATGTCCAGAAGGAAAGCTTTCCCCAAATTCTCTCCTACGCCTGGCCGCATCTCACAATGACCAAATCACTCCACTTTCACTTTTCTGAGCTGACACAATCAATAAAAGCCCACTGATGTTCTCAGGGCTCTTTTTAACGAGAAACCAAATGTATCCTCAGCCACCTGCAGAAGACGGCAGAGCAGTGCCCACAGTGCCCAGAGCAGGTTGGTCCAGACCTTGGCCACGAGCACAGGCCCATGGCAGTTGAGGACCCCGGGGGCTGCTGGACTTGGCCTTGTTAGCGTATGGCCCAGAGACCAGACGCCTGAGGTCCTACTCCCGGACAGGCAGTCCGAGGCAATGAGGGTGGGTGGGGAGGGAGGCAGCTCCTACTCAGCTACGCTCTGTTCAGTTAAATCGACTTCCCAAAACACAGGGGCCCACACAGAGGCTCTCAGGCAGGTGACCACATAACACAGGGGAAGGCCCGGGACCTGTTCCCGGGCTGCAGCTCCAAGGCCACGGGGGCAGGGAGGTGTCCAGGCCTGGCCGGTGGCTTCCAGGCAACCAAAGGCAGGGCCTCGGGCCCTAACCCAAGCCAGCGATGGTGTGCAGCACCATCCAAAAGTCTCCAACAGTCTCCGGGCCTCCCCTGGGTCTCAGCCAGTCTCACTACTACCAGGACAGAAGGCGGAGGCCGCAGCAGGGAGGCCCCCACACCAGGGAAGGAAACCAGGACAGAACAGGAAGGGGAAACAATGAAAACCCCAAAGAGAACAGCAGGCAGCAGAGGGCTGGACGAGAAAAGCGGCGTGCGGGACACAGCACATGGAGGGAAGCAGCCCCAGGCCAGTGCAAAACCAAGACGGTCTTTCACTGTGGGAATTCCAACCAGAATGAATGACAACCAAGAAACCCTAAGAAACACGTTCCAAAGGAAGGGGAAGGCCAAGTACTCAAAACCGCTGAAGAGCTGGAGCAGGTCAGGGGAGTGCAAGAGACAGGATAGGCCCGTGGGGGTTCCTCTGCCTTCTGTTCCCTCCTCTTAACATGCGCTCACAGACAGACCTGGGGTGTCCTGGCCTCAGGATCAAGAATCCCATTGAGAAGGGGAGCTGGAGCCTGCCCACCACCCTCACCCTCTAAGTTCCCTGGTCCAATCCCACAGTCCTGCCCCAGGATTGAGAATCCCACTGGGAAAGGAAGCCGGAGCCTGCCCACCACCCTCACCCACTAAGCCCCCTGGTCCCATCCCACAGTCCCACCCACTGGCCTCAGTCCCTTGAGGAGGGCAGAGCCCTGAGACACAGCCAGGTGTGGGTGCCCTCCGTCCCGAGTCGTCCCTGAAGCCATGCCCCGGGGGACAGGATGTTGCTGCATCTCCCCTACAGCCACAGCCACCAGCTTGGGAGGCTGAAGCCAGGCCTCTGGATATTCTGCAGAGTTTTCATTTCCTTTCTCCTTTCCTCTGGATGCAGCACCCCACAAGGAACACAAAGGATTAAAATAAAAACAATCTTGTATTTCAAGAAGGTCAAAGATGTGACGCCCTTCCCTCATCACAAGTGTTCCATGAAAGACACATTTCCCTCCCCCTGCACAGACACCAGCACTCAACGAGCTCCTTTCACAATCAGGAAGATCGAGGCCCAGAGAGGTCCGTAACTGCTGCCCCAAGTCACAGAGGGCGAAAACGGCAGAGCCAAGACTGGAGTCCCAGCACACAGCGCATTCAAGAGGACAATGCTGTGAAGGGGCCGGGGCGGGATGGCCAGGACAGAGAGGAAGGGGCCAGGGCAGGATGGCCAGGATGGAGAGGAAAGGGCCGAGCTGGACAGGACAGAGAGGAAGGGGCCAGGGAGGGATGGCCAGGACAGAGGAAGGGGCCGAGCTGGACGGGATGGCCAGGACGGAGAGGAAGGGGCCGGAGTGGGATGGGCAGGATGGAGAGGAAGGGGCCAAGCTGGACGCGACAGAGAGGAAGGGGCCAGGGAGGGATGGCCAGGACAGAGAGGAAGGGGCCAAGCTGGATAGCACAGAGAGAAAGGGGCCGGGGAGGGATGGGCAGGATGGAGAGGAAAGGGCCGAGCTGACCACATCGTATGCCTCACCCTGCAACTAAAAAGTAGGAAAGCTCAACCGGGACTGGGCTTCCAGGACTGCGTGCTCCTAGGGAGAGAGGCATTGACACAGAGGCTGCAGCGCCGGCACGTGCCTGGGTCCCTGGCAACCCCCCAACACACACTGGCACCAGCACTACCCCCAAAGAGCAGCCATCGCCCCAGGTGCCCCTCCCTACCCACCCAGGGGCTGCCCCCTGCAGGAAGGCACCCCCCATATCTGATATAATTCTGCTCATCGGCCTCTGGGCTGGGGGGGGGGGGGCAGGAATCCACAGGCCAGGTGAGTAGTGTTGTTGGGTGGGTGAGGGGAATCCACAGGCCAGGTGTGTGGTGTCTCAGGACTCCGCAGGACAGGTTCGTAGTGGGAGGCGGGGGACTCCGCAGGCTAGGTGCATGGTGTCGGGGGGACTCCGTAGGCCAGGTGCATGGTGTCGGGGGGACTCCACAGGCCAGATGCGTGGTGGGGGGGGACTCCGCAGGCCATGTTCGTGGTGTGGAGGAGGGACTCCACAGGCCAGGTGTGTGGTGTGGGGGGGACTCCGCAGGCCAGATGTGTGGTGTGGGGAGGGGACTCCGCAGGCCAGATGTGTGGTGTATGGGGAGCGGACTTCCGCAGGCCAGTTGTGTGGTGTAGGGGGGGACTCTGCAGGCCAGGTGCGTGGTGTGGGAGGGAGACTCCGCAGACCAGGTTTGTGATGTGGGGGGGGGGTGGGGACTCCACAGGCCAGGTTCGTGGTGTGGGGGAGGACTCCGCAGGCCAGGTTCTTGGTGTGGGGGTGGTCTCCACAGGCCAGGTTCGTGGTATAGGGGGGACTCTGCAGGCCAGGTTCATGGTGTGGCGGGGGGACTCCGCAGGCCAAGTGCATGGTATAGTGGGGGGACGCCGCAGCACCAGGACCACAGAGGAACCTAGAGGAGCAGGGACAGCAGAAAACGCCTCAGACCCAAGAAGCCCAGTGCCCCACCAGAGGGAAGAAACCCAGACTCTCCCTCAACCATGGGACAGGTCCCTAAAAAGCTCCAGGTCTGTGGCACCAGAGAACTCTGGGGGTGGGGCAGGGTGGGCCTAACCTAGGGAGCACTGGAGCAGACCTCCCTCCTGTGCAGGAGACAGGCTGACCGTCTGAGGTACTCAGCAGAGGCCCTGGAGGCCAGGCAGCCACACTGAGGATGCAGGGAGGGCGGCAGGCGTGGTGTCGCGCCCCTGCAGTCACGGCCACCTGGGAGGCTGAGGCAGGAGGAGCGCTTGAGACCAGGAGTTCGAGTCCAGCCTGGGACCCTGCGTCTCAAAAAACAAACAAACACAGAGAGAACACCCACCCCTACTCCTCCACCCCTCACTAAAAGAAAGCTACTACTAAAATCCTCAGATAAGAAAAGCTACTGTAACTACCGCATATGAGAACGAGATACTGTAAAAGGAACACTCAGAACAAAACAGAACTCATGGAAACCCAAATTAGAAAGGTGACAGAAGGGACCAAAAGGGACACTGACAATCTGCAGCCCAGCTTTCTGGAGGACTGGAACCTTCCACCTTGCTCTCTGACATCCTGAGCCACCACACAGCTGACCACCCTCCTAGGAGTGCTAAGTGGAGGATGATCTCAGGCTTCCAGCTGCCCCCTCCAGGACACGAGGCAGGTGAGTGAAGCTGTCCTAGACCCTCCAGACCAGTCACCTGGCCGCTTTCTCCCACTAGGCCAGCCCCGTCCATGTGCATGAACAGAAGCATCACTTAGCCAAGCCCTGCCCAAACTCCTGACAAATATCCTGAGACGGAATAAAATGGTGCTCGTTTTAACCCATCCAGCGATAGGTAAGAGGGACAGGGACCTGCTGTTTCTTGTGATGAGACTTACATAGCTCTTCATAAAGTATGCGGATATCTCATTTGGACAAAAGTCACCAAAAAAACATCTTAGTGGATTAAACGATCCTGGGCAACATGGCAAAACCCTGTCTCTACACAAAATTTGCCAGGCGCGGTGACTGTGCCTATAGTCCCAGCTACGGGGAAGGCTGAGGCGGGAGGATCGCTTGAGTCCAGGAGGCTGAGGCTACAGTGAACCATGATCTCACCACTGCACTCCAGCTTAGGTGACAGAGACCCTGTCTCAAAAAAAAAACACAAACAGCAATTAAATATGACAGTCAAAGCAAAGCCATGTAAAATCTTAAGTCTTAGGGAAAAAAATTACAAAAAAAACAAAAAAACAGCATGTCTATCCTGGCCAGCTTGTCCCTACGCCACAGCCCTGCAGCCTCTGCCCCGCAGCCTCAGGCTCCACCACGGGCCAGCCACCAGATCATCCCATCTGCTTCCCCGGTCCCCAAACTGACACCACATTCTCACCTTCACTAAAGCCGGGGTGACGGCCTCGGATTAAATAAGCAAGCAAGCAGTTTGCAGGGGGTGGGAAGTAGAGACAAAAGCTGGCCTCACCAAAAAAAAAAAAGTTGGCCCCAAAATTAAGCGCCTCTGCAATTTAAAGTTGGGGGGTGGTTTGTGGGAGCACACAGCTGGCCCCCTCCCCTGCACGCACACACCCTGCGCCCCAGCACTTGCCGCAGCCCTTGCGGTGCCTGGGGACGGGCAAGCTCTGGCAGGTCCCTGTAGCCAGGCGCTGGAGTAAGCTGCCTCTGTGCCGGCTCGGCTCCCGAGGAGGACCAGGGACAGAGGCTCTCAGGAGCAGGGTAGAGGGTAGAAGGTACACAGACCCTCCAGGCCTCACTGGACCCTTCATGGCAAGGACACCATGAATGCAGTACCTGCTGCGCAGACATGCTCGAGTTCTAACGAAAAGTCTCACACGTCTTTATCGTAACGCCAAATATTCATTGGGTGTGATGAGTAGAGTCATCTACATTCTCACTGTGGACACAAGTAAAGCCCCCCGACCCGTGGCCATCCAGGCAGCACCAGAACCGCACTCACAGACAGCGGCAGAGCCTGCGAGATACTTGCTCGCAGGGTCCAGGGCTGGGGAGGCTGCCCGCAGCAGCTCGGTGGGTGCAAACACATGAATCGTAGCTGCGGGCAGGAGGAATATCAGGTGCATCTCTACGCCCTGAGGGCTCAACTCCTACACTTAAATCCCTCCCACTGGAACAGCCAGCTCCAGTTTCACCGAGCAAGCGTGAGAACAAGTACTGCTTCCTGAGCACCTCCAGCCACCAGCACCCAGACCCGGCCACATCCCAGCACTGCCCACCTCTGGTAAGTACTATTTCTTTTCAAAGTCAAGTTTTCTTTTAAAACTCTTCTCAGGAATATCTAAAACACCTAGCTGAAAGCAGCGTTTGCCCATGTCTGCTCTGCCTTGCTCTGGGCTCCGAGGATTGCTCAGGACCCAGCAGGTGCATGGCTGGGATGCAGACCACGATTACAAAACTTATAATGAGGCCGGCACTTTATTCTAAGAACATGAACAAGCTTATCCAGAAATCAACTCCTTGTTCTGCCCTAAAATTCATAAAAGTTAAACCAACACAAATTCATATTATTGCTTAACTGTTCCTAACCTCAAAAACAAACTACAATAAATGCCACCAAGAGGTAAGGTTCATATATGTGTGTGTAGTGTATGTACATTACACAGAGCTGAATCTAAAGGGATACAAATGTGTGGTGTATGTACATTAGACAGAGCTGAATTCAGGGTTCTATGTGTGTGGTATATGTACATTAGGGTGAATTTAGGGTTCTATGTGTGTGATGTATGTACTTTAGGGTGAATTTAGGGTTATATATGTGTGGTGTTTTACATTAGGGTAAATTTAGGGTTATATATGTGTGTGGTGTATGTATATTAGGGCTGAATTTAGGGTTCTATGTGTGTGGTGTACACTAAGGTGAATTTAGGGTTATGTATGTGTGTGGTGTATGTACATTAGGGCTGAATCGGGGGTTATATGTTTAAGGCGTATGTACATTAGACAGAGTTGAATTTAGGGTTGTATGTGTGTGGTGCATATACATTAGACAGGGCTGAATTTTATGTCCAGTTTAACTTTTAAAACTTTTAAAGTTTAAAATAAGGACTTTAGCTTACGTAAGTTTTAAAACTGGACATAAGCTTACAAAAACAAAACCAAACAGAAGGGGCGAAGTTTGTGTTTGGTTGTGAAGGCTCTTATGTACATATATACACAGACACAAAAAGGGCTGTTTCCTTATATGAAATTTCTCATAAATCTGACTTGGAGGAGAACAATTCTTGACCAAGCATAATCCGTCCACATTTGCTACCCTAATTTTCACTGCACATTGGCAAAGGCCTTCCAGCGTTTCTGACCCGAGGCGGCGGCTGTGAAGTGGTGTGCGTTCGTTTACAAGCTCAGGTCTGTGACTCGGGATCTCCTGCCGAAACTAGAACAAGAGCCCCTGCTTGTTTTTCTGGATCCATCCTTCCAAATTAGACTGTCTTTTCCCCAGGTCACGGTTGTCCTGAGGTCTATCCTTCATGTTAAAGAACCGAAAGGCAGGGAGGGAGTGGCAGCCAATCACTGGAAAAGCTCAATTGGAGTAAAACTCACAAATCTCGTTCTTGCGACATCTCAGTGTGTAGGCGACAATGGCGTGTCCTTGAGTTATGCAACAACGCCACATCACAATATTGTAATTACAGCATGCCCTTCACAACACTCCAGCCGAGGAGGCTCCTTGCCAGACAGCTGGACACCAGCAGAAGGAGCATTACAGCACAGTCTCAGGGCACGGGTTGGGACACATGACAAGCATAGTTACCCAGCCAGCCACAGAAACGTCCTAGCGAGTTAAACTATAATTACCTCCACTGTGTCCTATCAAAGTTTTTTTTTTTTTTTTAAGAACTCTTTCTCTTACCTATTTTTCAAAGTTCAAACTCCTTAGAAACTCGTTAAGCACACAAACCACTCACTATTACCCTAAAACTGGCAACTGCACTGACTGTCCACACTTAGGAAGCTTTGAAGAGACAGTGCTTTAAAAACAAGACAGACACAAGCTGGTGGCCAACCGAAACCACTCAGTCTTCAAAGCAGTGTCTGTGTGGGCAGCTACGCCCCAACACCCGGCCCGGTGTACGCCGAGCAGGAAGAGAAGTAAACTCTCGGCTCAGCACACTTCCCCTCGACATTTAAAATGCTTAGAAAGGCAGAGTGGCATCTGTAAATGTGGCAAGAAAATCTTGGTGAAAGCTCAGCTGGATCCTGAGCATGTTTTAAGCCACTGCACCCCACTGTTCTTACGGCCTTTAGGGTAGATACTGTCCACAATGGCTGCCTGGTCTGAAATAATATAGAGAAAGAAGGCTTTGCGCCAGGCCGGGCTCAGAGGAGGTGTGCTGGAGGCGAGCACACATTAGCCAGCAGCAGGCAGGGAAGACTCTGTGCATGAGTATTTCAGTAACAGCCACCTTTGATCCAGATCTGGAAGCTCTGTGAAATGGAATGTCCACCCTGCTAATGCCTCCTGTCGATAGAGTGGGAAATAAGACAAGGATAAGACCCTCCTTCAGGACCACTGAGGTCTTAGCTGTAAGCCACACTAGCACTGCAGTTCTCAAATGAAAGCCAAATAATGAACGAGACTCTGCTTTTATTAATTAACTAAAATAGACACACGCCTCCCCGAGGAGAGGAAGATGTCCAGAGCTTCTCTATCACGTTTAGAGAAAAACAGTACCTCTAAATGCAAATACAAATGACCATACATAGCTCAAGTTCTGGGTTACACTGTTTGGGCAACACTATACCCTTCTGGGAATCCTAAATACCAGCATCTGCCAGAGCACCACGTCGGGTGGAGAAACTGACCGGACAGAGACTGTGTCAAACTTTGTGCCCACAGACAGATGTGACCACCTGAGGTCCTGGCTGAGGGGTTTGGTTTCTTCATCCTTATAAGCCTCACTGAAGCAGGACACAGAACTCCCAGGCTGACATCATCATTATTTGAAAGCTCACAAAAGCAACAATTTTACCCCACTTACCTCCCTGACACTATTGCAGTTTTATAGATCAGGTGAACTCCGCCCGGCTTACCTCTGAAACAGCTGTGCTCCCTGCTTTAATTAGCAAATTGTGCAAGCCTGAGAGGTCAGTTTATCCAAGGTTACTAAAACTACTGCCAAGACTCTGCTTTACACACATTCCCTTCGAGCCATGAAACTCTGAAACGTTCTCACCCACCAGGGGCTTCCTACCCACCACACCACGTCTGCATACGTCAACTAATTGATCAAAGAACAAAAGGGCAAATCATTCAAAACTTCAGATAATTACATCTGACCAAACAAAAGTACATACTAATTTAAAAGCAATTATTTTCCTAATTACTATTTGGGGCAACAGCATAACTTACAGGTAACTTGCCCCTTGTAAAGCTTTTGAGAAAATCTAACCAACACGGGTTTTTTTCTTTTTTTTTTTTTTTCGCCTGAATGTGAAATAATACTGCTTCAGAAACGAAAGTCCTCATTTTCTTAAATCCTGAGGGGATCATCTGCTCCTCTGCACGCTTGTTTCAGGCGCTAGAGGTGGCGTTTCTGTGGCCATACCACCGGTATCGCGAGGACGCAGCTCTCACTTCATGAACGTTTTGCAACTGTCATCGTTTTGATCATGATGCTTCCAGCTAGTGATGAAATCATCAGTTTTCAGATCCCTGCCATAACATATTCTATACAATCATGGGAACCTGACTTGCAGAGGTTCTCACGCCTTCAGAACCAGGGAGCTCAGCGAGACGTGCCTGCACAGGCCCCACTGACTGATCTGCCAGGCCCAGTGCTTGGCTGGAACCAGGCACAGGCTTCCCTGCTTCCTGAAGGGAGACAGCGAAGCTGCTTTTCACCCAGGGCAAGTCTGCCCCACAAGGTAGGGACTGAGCCCATAAAGAATTGTTTCATGTTCCTTCTTCTGATAGGGGAAATTAGAAAGAGAAAGCTATCATGATGGGTTTAATTTCCTTGGCTTTCACCTGGGGCCTGGTAGCTTCCCTGGCAGCCCAAGGGAGAGGGGGCTGAGCAGGGGCCTGAGCCCCAGGGTATCACCCAACACCCTCCCTGGTTTGGTTACGGGGTAACAAACATCAAGTCCTCATCCAAACCCCTGCCGCACTGTCCCTGCTACACAGAAACTCTCATCACAGCGAAGGCAGCAGGTCAGCAGAGCCACTTCTTAGTAAATCAATGTCTTAAAGAACTTAAAGTATGTTAATAGAGGCAGTTTGTAGGGGGAAGGGTGGTTCTGTGTGTTTTTAAGAAATGTGAATAAATGAGTAGAGAAACCAGTTTGCTGAGAATAAAATCAGAGCACTTCCCTTCCCTAGAGTTTGGGGTGGCCATATGGAAGCCCAGCCTCCAGTCCTGCCCTGGCACGTGGGAGGAAGGACACAGGGGTGCAGGGAGGAGGAGGGGGATCCCTCACTTTAGGGACGGCTGACTCCTGGGCGCGCG
>CAUYLG010020316.1:0-120337 GCA_963573385.1 Cacajao melanocephalus
TTTATTATGATATTGCTAAAAGGGAACTAAAACAATTATTTTTGGGCAGGACGCAGTGGTCACACCTGAAATCTCAGCATTATGGGAGGATCATTTGAGCCCAGGAGGTTGAGGCTGCAGTGAGCTATGATTGCACCACTGCACTCCAGCCTAAGTGACAGAGCAGGCCCCTGTCTCAAAAACAAACAAAAACATTTATTGAGCACCTACACCATGCCAACACTACAGTTAGGCAGTGAATGTACCCAGACCATGCCCTCAAGAACCCATAAACAGAGAATTGTAACTCAATTTCACAAGTGAGGGGAAAGGTCCCATGGACTCTAGGTTCAGACAGACCCGATGCCCCAGCAGGCTATAGCATCTACTGGTTGTGTGATCTTGGGCAAGAAATAATGGCTCTTGGAGCCTCAGTTTCCTTGACTTTCAATTGGGAGGAATCATATGTGCCTCTTCTTGGAATGGTTGTGAGGATTCTGTAAGATAACACATGTAGCATAGTAAGCACTCGATAAATTTTATTATGATATTGCTAAAAGGGAACTAAAACAATTATTTTTGGGCAGGACGCAGTGGTCACACCTGAAATCTCAGCATTATGGGAGGATCATTTGAGGACAGGAGTTGAAGACCAGCCGGGGCAACATAGCTGGACCCCATCTCTACCCAAAAAAGGGTGGGGCGGTTAATTAGCCAGATGTCGTGGTGTACAACTTTAGTCCCAGTCACTTGGGAGGCTAGGCTGGGAGGGCTGCTTGAGCCCAGGAGGTTAAGGCTGCAGAGAACTGTGATCACACCACTGCACTCCAACATGGGTAGCAGAGAGACTCTACCTCTAAAAAAATTAAAAATTAAAATTAAAATATTTATATTTTCTCTCATTCAATGGGTTTTATGCAGGGAACACAAATTCAGGAGGTGGGATGAAAGCAAAGAAAGCCATCAATGTTGCTCTCTGCCCATCCTAGACCCTTATAGATTCAGTGATCCCAGGAAGCAGCAAGGAGGGTCCTGGGTAGAGAAGTACCTGGCTCCTATGCCCAGCAGTAGAATTACTGGGGCATGGAGTATTTGTAGACTTAATCTGACCAAGTCATGCCAGAATGTGCTATGCAATTGGGTTTCTGTGTCCCCATGTCCTCACCAACACTTTGTATTTCTCAGTTTTCTAATCTGTGCCAATCTCATAGGTGGCAAACAGCTCTGCAATTAAGTTATAGGAGTCTTTTTTATACTTAAGTCTATCAACTAACTTAGGAACAGTCTAGGGACCAAAGGGAAAAAAATCTTGTTAGAAAATCGGAGATGCGTCTGGGTGCAGTGGCTCACACCTGTAATCCCAGAACTTTGGGAGGCCAACGTGGGCAGATCACAAGGTCAGGAGTTCAAGACCAGACTGATCAACATGGTCAATCCCCGTCTCTACTAAAAAAACACAAATTAGCTGGGCATGGTGGCTCGTGCCTGTAATCCCAGCTACTTGGGAAGCTGAGGTAGGAGAATTGCTTGAACTGGGACCTGGGAGGTGGAGGTTGCAGTGAGCCGAGATCAAGCCACTGCACTCCAGCCTGGGATACAAAGCGAGACTCCGTCTCAAAAAAAAAAAAAGATGAGAGATGCAAGAGGGAAGTGCAGGTCCTCAAAGGGAGGCTTTTCTGGGGAACCCCAATTTGTAGAGAAGTGCAAGGACCCATGGAGGCTGAAGCTGCCTTCTTGCCTGCCATCTGCTCCCCAGTTGATGGTTCTCTGTGGAGGGAAGAATGCCTGCCATCTCCCTCTCCCAGAGGTTGGCACACAGTAGGCATTCATGGTTTGCTATTGAATGAACACACAGGCATAGAGCAAGACCACAATCTTGCAATCTAAAATAGAAGCTCCAGGCAGGGGAATGCAGCAAACTCCACTTTCCTGATCTGAAAACACAATCTCTCAGGGTCCCCTGGAAGGCTGTTTTTCAGGGAGAAGAGTGGAAAGTGCCTATTGATTTTCCTTTATCACGAAGTGATAAATTTGCTGATTGACATCATGTAGCAATGACAAGCACACAGGAGTGTGTGGGCCCTGAGCAAACTGAAAATATTCTGCAAGCAGGCAGTGAGCTGCAGCCGGCTCGAGCTGATTCCCAAGAGCTGACCAGCACATGTACAGGAATTTGGCAAGCTGAGTGTTCAACCACCCACTAAAAATTACATAAGTTTACAATTAAATCAATCATATTAAAGCAAAGATAATAAACACTCCAAATTCACTAAGTCCTGATTATTTGTCTACATTTCATTATTATCTATGCTTCTGAGCTTCTTTTTTTTTTTGAGATGGAGTCTTGCTTTTGTTGCCAAGGCTGGAGTGCAAAGGCACAATCTCGGCTCACTGCAACCTCTGCCTCCCGGGTTCAAGTGATTCTCCTGCCTCAGCCTCCCAAGTAGCTGGGATTACAGGCATGAGCCACCACACCTGGCTAATTTTGTATTTTTAGTAGAAAGGAGATTTCTCCATGTTGGTCAGGCTGGTTTCGAACTCTTGATCTCCGAGGTTATTTCTATCTGTCGTTTCTGGGTGGTAGAACTATTCTATAACGGCATGCTACTGCCTATCTCTTTCAAACGCTATCCAGGGATGTCAGGTGGGAATATTTACACCGAAGAAACTGACAAACTCTACAAATCAGGCATTTATTTTGGAGCCAGTTGTTAAATATTTTACCAACACACCACTGCCTAAAGCCCTGGTGGTGGCTAGAGACTCACGGTCCTTCTTGTTTGCATAGCTAGAAGCACAGAGAGGGAAAGAACCCTTGATTTATTTGTGGTGGGGCAAGGTGGGGGAGACAGAAACAATGCAGAGAATAAAACGCCACACTTGTGCCCCACAGCATCCAGGAGAAAGATGCAAGCCACACCAGCTTCCAAAGCATCCATCCATCTATCGTCCTCCTCCCCTACTAAGAAAAGCCAGACATTATCCCTGCTGAATCTCTAGCGTCTTCTCCTAACTGCTTTAACCACCCCAGGTCTGACCGACAGTTTGCTGCAGGAGAATGAGACAGCGTTTTTCGTCCTGAGAATGACTCCCGATAATTGGGGCTCCTACTTGCTATTTCTCTGCCTTCTATTTTGCCCGAAAAATGCCTCGCAGTAATTGCCTATCCTCTGGCATAGAGAGGGAGCCAGCCCTTCTGGTGTTCACACTCCCAATTGGGCTATTACGGCCCCGGCCCACTTTCTCTTAAATGGCCCTGTGTCGATTTGACGACATTTCGAAGAAGAGAAACTCATCTTTCTCAGCCTCAGACAGAAAGAAGAGAAGATGGGAAAGCTCGTTTTATCTTTCTAGGATGCAAGGCAGTGAGATTGCTTCTCTCACGCGCTCTCACTTTTTATGTTTTCAATAAAAAGCGGAGCTAATTTGTTGTTCCCATTTCATAGATGAGGAAGCCAAGGCTGGTAATTGACTACAGACTTACCTCCCTAATGAAAGTAGAATTGGAGGCAGCACCATTTTCAGCGATTAGCAGGCACTTAGACACTCTTACTTTGAAGGCTCCTCCCTGCATCATTAACTAACCCACTAAAAGCACAACTCACCCATTTCCTAGAGCTGGTTTTGCTGTAAAAAATGTTTGAAAGAACTTTACACATTTCCCTTTTGTAATTCAGTTGTAAGGAACTCACTGAATCGATGGTTTGGTCGAATGGCTCAACCATCCCACAGATGCTGGTAGAATGAGAAAATCTGAACTCAAACTAAAGGGGGATTTTGTTTAGAAATATAAATGGGTGATAATGACTATTTTTAAAATAGAAAGACAAAATTTAGAAAGATGGTTACTTCTTGCAAGGAGGGAGGGTGTTAGAATCAGAGTGTGCAGAGTCAGTGGAAGTTACTAGCATGTTCTGGTGTTACAGGGATGGGTGGCTGGTTCACAGGTATTCATCAGATTATTGGGAAGGAGGGAAGCAAGGAGAGAGGGAGGGAGAGGGAGGCAGGTCATGAATGGAATGAGAAAGAAAACCTGCCCCACGAATTGTTTTTATATGCAATGAAATTTTTATGAATGTCAAATTGAACAATTAGTGCAATTGACATAAAATACGTTGTAGGTCTCAAACCTTTTCCTGGTTGCTGAAAAACCCCAGCGAGGGCCCCAGATCCAGTGCCTCTGGTACCCCAGGGATGCTTCACTGGGATGCACCCCCCACCCCCCGCTCAGGGATGCTTCACTGGGATGCGCCCAGGAGGCCTGGGGGATTTTGACAGAGACTGAAGGCCCCGCTATCCCCTCTTCGCACCGACTTTTCTCCGGGACCACCCCTGCTCCTTCCAGGAATGAGGACAAAGCACACACCAGGTCTCCGATGTCTCCTGCCTCCTGTCACCATCACACAGACACACTGTCAGACATTTTTTTCTTCCACACGCTCTTGCTGGCATCAGCGTCGTTGTTCTCCAACCAAGGCAAAGCTAAGACCAAGAGGGTGCAGTCTGAAGCCACGGGTTGGAGGTCTGATCCCAGAGAAGCCCCCTCTTCTCCTCCCTCTTCCCCTTCCCCTCCCCCTGATTCTCCAGAGCTTCCCCCATCGGTGAAAGAAATACTTTGCGAGGATGTTGGGTCTTTGTTGAGGAGGACGAGGACGAAGCATAAAGGGTCTGAAAAAGTGAAATGGGGTGTGTGGGGTGGAGAGAGGGAGGGGGCAGCGAGGGGAAGAGGACGGATTCTCCGTATCTAAAAGGGAATTAAAGTGCTTTTGCTGGAGTGAAGAAATCAGCTGAAGAATGGTCGAGAACAAAAGCAGAAAGTCTGTGGACAAGCCCGGCTGAATAGGGCCCGATCCCCTTAAGTTTGTAAGCCCCCCTCCCCCGCGCTTTAAGCCTTCCTTACTTACTTCTGCTGAGAACAAACGCCAGGGAGGAAAACACAGCCAGGGGAGGGGAAGAGGGGAATGGCGAAACTAGGGGAGAAAAACCTAAAATAAAAGGTAATCCCTCCGGCACTTTGCCCTCCTAGAGCCTACCAGGGATCTGATTAAAGGTCCCAGATGAAGCCATTCCGCTATTCACATGCAAGAAGCCGGATTTACAAGAAAAGAGAGAGGGAAGAATAGGCGGAGAGGAGAAAAGGGGAATTATTTGTGTCCCTTAATGCTTGTTAAGCACTCCTCTTTGCTACACACCAGACAAGACAAGGCTCAGAACTCACAGAGAAATCTTGGGCAACCCACCCCCTGCCCCTTTGGCCTCCCCGCCAGGCCGAGGCCAAACTGACCTACAGACACACACAGACACACACAGACACAGACACACACACACACACGCCCGCGGCCGTGGGCAGAGCTGCTGGGCCAAGCAAGAATCACAAAGAGAATAGCAATTAACCTCCGTCCCTGCCTGACAGTGATCTAATCCAACCAGCCCTCCTGCGCTCTCCTGCTCAGAGCTCGTGGCCCAGGCTGCAAACTGTTTGGGATAGGTCTGGAAAGAAAGTGAGTATCCGGAAGTCCTACGGGATGGTTGTGGCTTTCTGATGATGCTGAAGAAGCTGGTGGAGGAGTTATTCAAAGCTGCTCTGCTATGTTCTGCCTCAGGACCTTTGTTCATGCCGGGTCTCTGCCTGAGATGCACTGCCCCACCCTCCTGGCACAGGTAACTTGCAGCTCCAACTGGGGAAGGCTTCCTCAATGATCTTCCTTCTCCCACAGACCACCTCACATTTCCTTGTTCTCGGCTCTCCAAAGACACTAGAACTTGGTAATTCAGAGTAAATGTGTGAACCATTATAATTTATAATACTTAAGGTATAAATAACACATTACGTGTGAATCACTTACACATTTATTTCCTGTTGCACTTGTTCCGTGCTTATCTCCCCCACTAGAATATCAGAGACACAAAAAAAGAAGACAGTGGCTACTTCTGCCTGCAATGGAATACCAGGGTCTGGGATCCCAGCACTGCCCACCCCCACTGGTGCTGATCTTTGCATTGAAACAATGCTCTATACATTCTTGCTTAATGAATGAATGAAGGAATGAATGAATGAGCAGGAAACTGGATCAGGAGGGACCAACTTTTCCATTAGGCACAAGAAGCATGGTGCTTAGGACTCACAATACTTCAAGGGGTCCATAAAAATGTTTTAATGTTAATTAAATGTTTTAATATTAATTTATTTTAAAGTCAAAAGAAAACATGATATAATAATAATGTGTATATATATTAATGAATCTAGCCTGGATTATATTCATGTTTATACCAATACAGTCATAAAATAAAATTTTTAATTTTTTTATGGAAAAAAGAGCTCATGAATGTTGTAATGTGGTCCTAGGTCAGAAAGGGGAATTGGACAAAGATAAGGGGAATGGAAGTCCGGGGCCCTCTTTCCTCCATACTGGGAGGGGCAATTCAAGATCACATGGGTTTCTTTCATTCGTCTATGTATTCATTCAAAAAGCATTAGATGCTGGGCACAGTGGTTCACGCCTGTATTCCTAGCACTTTGGGAGGCTGAGACTGGAGGATCACTTGAGGCCTAGGCAACATAGTGACCCTCCCCCATCTTTACAAAAAATTTCAAAAATAGCTGGGCGTGGTGGCATGCAACTGTAGTCCCAGCTACTTGGGAGGCTAAGGAGGGAGGAGCCTTTGAGCCTAGGAGATTGAGGCTGCAGTGAACTGTGATCATACCACTGCACTCCAGCCTGGGCAACAGAGCAATGCCCTGTCTCAAAAAAATAAATAAATAAAGACGTGATCACAAACTGGGTCAGTGCTCTGAAGATCTCATGTCCTCTGAGACCTCCAACAGGGAGATGAGATGCTGAAACTGAGACCTGAAGGAGTGTAGGAATTTGCCAAGGGATGAGAGAAAGCAGATCACGCAGGTTGGAGGCAACTGCGTGTATGAAGGCCTTGGGATCTGAAGGAATGTGGCATACAGGTGGGGCTGCAGCCTCCTGAGAGAGGAGGTGAGGAGGGATGCAGGAGGGGGCAGAGCAGGGTGTGGGAGAGCTTTTGTAGGTGTCAGGGAAGGCGAGGTTATGCTCCAGTAACAAACAGCCCCAGCAGTTTGTTTCTCACCCAGTCTCATTTTACTGTGGGTTAGCAAGGAGGCTTTGACTGTAGGGGGGTCGCTTGAGGATCCAGGTGATTGGAGGAGTCGTCTGGACCCAACCTTCCATGACCGCAAAGGTAAGTTCTCATAAAAACTCAGCCTAGATATGACAGTGTGATCTTTTTGGTTGGTCACAGAAGCACATTCCTGCCACATACTTGGAAGGCAGAGAACAAAACATTCGGAAACAGAGCTAATGACTACCACAGATGATTCCCAAAACTATGATGGCACATAGAAAACTTTCTGAATTAAAACGATGTTCATGAATGCTGTCCCCAGTCCACTCATGTTCCGGAAGATATTCTAGGCAAATACTCCTCCTCACACACCATCAGTCTATTTTAGCACCCCTGCCAGAATGGATCCTTCTTTCTCATTTCAAAACAGATTCTCAAGATATCAAAACATCAGAAGAGCTGCTCTGAGTGTCCTTTTAATTAGCTTCTTTTTTGTTGAGACTGAATCTCTGTCACTCTGGCTGGCGTGCAGGGGCACAAACATGGCTCAGTGCAGCCTCGAACTCCTAGGCTCCAGTGATCCTGCCACCTCAGCCCCCTGAGTAGTTGGGACTACATGTGTGTATCACCATGGCAGGCTCAGTTTTTTCTTTTCTTTTCTTTTTAAATAAAGATAGGGTCTTTTTATGTTGTCCAGGTTGGTCTTGAACTCCTGGCCTCAAGTTTATCTTTTTTTGTTGTTTTTTTGACTTGGAGTCTCACTTCGTTGCCCAGCCCAGAGTGCAGTGGCACAATCTTGGCTCACTGCAACCCCCACCCACTGGGTTCAAGTGGTTCTCCTGCCTCAGTCTCCTGAGTAGCTGGGATTACAGGTGCATGCCATCATGCCTGACTAATTTTTGCATTTTTGGTAGAGATGAGGTTTTGCCATGTTGGCCATGCTGGTTTCGAATTCCTGACCTCAAGTGATCAGCCCACCTTGACCTCCCAAAGTGCTAGGATTACAGCCATAAGCCACTATGCCCAGCCTTGACTGATCTTGTCTTTTAAACACAAATCCAATTAAAGCATCTCTTGGGCTCAAGATTTTCAGTAGATCCCTGTTGCCATCACACCTTGTCCTCAAGGCGCTGTGGATCTGGCCCCTGTCTACCTTCCCAGGGTTAGTCTCACAATTGTCCCCCATCCTGTAAGCCCCATTCACAGTGGCTCTCCTGTTCCTAGAAGATGCCTTGGTCCCTTTTCCTGGACTCATTTGCAAGCAGTGCCCTCTGCCTAGAAGAGGAGCCACCTAGTTAACTCTTCCCCCGCAATCGATGCTCAAACGTGTCCCAGCCTTCCTGAACACACAGGCCCCATCCTCCATGGGACATTGTGTCCCCTTGTTATTATACAATCTCTCGTAATTCCCTGTACTTTTTCCTCCTGTGTTTTATCGCAGTTTGTAACTATATGCTTATGGGAACATTTTGTTGAATCTGTCTCGCCCCTTGCTCATAAACTTTTGAGGGCAGGGGCTGGCTCTTCTGTTTCCTGCTGTATTCCTAGATCTCCCTGCAGACCTGACACATCACAGGTACTCAAAGGGTATTCATGCAAAGCACAAATGAACAAATGCTTCATTCTTTCTAAGTGTGACACTTGGAAAAGCACCCCCTTTTTAGTGATACAACCTCAGCTCAGCTTCTTGCTGAAAGCACAATGCAGCCACTCTGGTCTCTCTATATGAACTCATTTATTAGATTTAAAGTTTTTTATAAGTTCTCATTATATTTTATTTTATTTTATTTTATTTTTGAGACAGAGTCTCTCTCTGTCACCCAGGCTAGAGTGCAGTGTTGCGATCTCAACTCACTGCAACCTCTGCCTCCTGGGTTCAAGCAATTCTGCCTCAGCCTCCTGAGTTCAAGCAATTCTGCCTCAGCCTCCTGAGTAGCTGGGATCACAGGCATGTGCCACCACACCTGCTTAGCTTTTGTATTTTTAGTAGAGATGGGGTTTTGCCATGTTGGCCAGGCTGGTCTCAAACTCTTGACCTCAAGCAGTCCACCTGCCTTGGCCTCCCAAAGTGCTGGGATTGCAGGCGTAAGCCACTGTGCTTGGCCTGAAGTTCTCATTTTTAAATTTCCATTGGGTTAGATGCCCAGCCCAGGAGGGCAGGGTGATGCCCTGGTTAGGATGCATCGGTAGTACACTGGCCACTAGCATGAGGTCTCCATGCAGGTGACACCTCTCACCGCCAGGCAAGTCTTAAGATTTTCTTGGGGCCTCATTTTCTTTATGTGAATAATAAGGCCAGCAATACTTAGCTTGCTTACTTGAAAGAGATAATAAGTTGGAGGCTGGGCACAGTGGCTCACACCTGTAACCTCAGCACTTTGGGAGTCCAAGGTGGGGTGATTGCTTGGGCTGAAAGTTTGAGACCAGCCTGAGCAATATAGTAATACCTCCCATCTCTACAAAAAATAAATAAATAAATAAACAAAAATTAACCAGGCATGATGACACATGCCTGTAATCCCAGCTAATAGGGAGGCTGAGGCAGGAGAATCATTTGAGCCTGGAAATTTGAGGCTGTGGTGAACTATGATGGTGCCACTGCACTCCAGCCTGGGCAACAGAGATACTGTGTCCAAAAATATAAAATAATAAAATAAAATATAAACAGTTGGAGATCACAAGGTAGGGAAGAATAGTGACAAGAGACATAGATGTTTAGGAGCCTGACAGATCAGAGTTTGAATCCCAGCCTCATCATTTACCAGCTGCGTGAGTTTGCACAAGTGATTTCATCTCTCTGAGCCTCAGTTTCCTTATCTGTAAAGTGAGTATGGTAAGAATGCCTGAGAATTCACAATAATATATTTAAAGCATCAAGTGTATATAGCAAAGACTTGGCAAATGGTAACTAGTAAGACTGCAAATATTAAAATAAAATTTAAGGAGAAAAGTTCTCTCAGGATGGTCTGTCTGAGCTTGGGTATCATAAAAAGAACAGGAGCTGTGTGATATTGATCACTACCACCGTCTATGTACCAGGGATCATGTATTTGTGCACCATGCATTTCACATATTTTCTTCTAGTACAATGTGCTTGGCTGAGTTTAATCAGTTAGTATTTAATGAGAACCCACCATGTACCAGACACTGTTCTAGGTGCTGGGAATGTAGCCAAGAACAAGATGAACAAGAAGTCCTGTTTCTTGCCTGGAGAATTCACAGTCTAGAGCTCTGTATTCAGGAAGAAATTGAGTTTAGCAATCACCAATGTTATCAATTTTAGATCACTCCTCTCCCACCTTCAACCCTATTAAAAAATGGCCCCCAGGATAGAACAAAGTATATTGATTTTTGAAATAAAAATTTTAGGGATAGCAAGATAGGGACAGTAATCTATTGTTCAAGCCTTGCCAACTCTACTGCCACTCAAGATCTTTAGCAAAGAGGAAGGAAAAAGAAAACTAGAATTTGGAATACAATGGAGTGCATCAATTGGAGGAAGGTGCCTTCCCCACAAACCAAGGAAACACACGTGCATGCTTGCACAGACACACAGGCGTGAGCGCGCACGCACACACACACACACACCCCTCAATTATACCTTGAGAAGCAGAGCTAATAGAAGCTAGATTGAATCAAAGATAACAATTAGGGAACAATTTTAATCCCTGCTGTTATTGAGACACACAGTTTATTTTTAATTTGTATCCATAATAAAAAATAATAATTAAAAGGGCTGGCAAATTGCAGCTTTTGCCAAGAAATTAGATTTACACTGCCCACCTTCACCTCATCAGAAATCCGATCTTCTCTCCTGCGTTCCATCTCTTCTGCCAGCACAACCCCATCATGACACACTCCCGCTCCAAAGCCACAGACCCCATTTTAAATATAGAGATTCATTAATTAAAGGAGATGAAAAGCGAGCTTTTTTATTTTTTTAGCATCTACTATGTTCTGGGCACGATGCTAAATACATTCACATAGATTATTTCATTTAACCCTCATGACAACCCTGTGAAGAGAGAATCCCAGTTTACCCTCATCTTACAGAGGTGGAAACAGATGTATAGCTATTTGCTGAAGGTTACACAGAGAGTATAGGACAGGGCTGGGTCTGTGCCAAAGTCTAGTTGACCAGATTTATTCTTCTAATTGCCTTTCCTGAGGGTAGGTATTAAGCTTTGTCCTCCTTGACAAAAATGCTGCCTCATCCGCAATAGAATTTGCCCCAATTTCCACTTGGAGTTGCATTTCCACTCCAAGGCTGCAGTGAGAAGCAAACAGCTAGAATAAAGGTTTACCAGTATTCACATCCTCAGCCTTTGGCTGATTCTCTAATATGGTGAGTCAGTTGATAATTATAAAATAATTAGGGGAAGGTGGAAGGAAAAGGAAGAGAAGGAAGGAAAGGAAGAATAAGAATATGAAGAGGAAGAGAAGGGAGAAGGACAGAGGGAAGAAAGAACAGGAGGAGGAAGAAGAATAAGAACAGAAAGGAGAAAGAGAAAGAGGAAGTCAAGATGGAGAGGAGGATGAAGAAAACGAGGAAGAGGAGGAAGTAAAGTGGCTCAGTCCAGGCTGCTTGGTTTCCAACATCTCTTCATTGGCATGATGTCCCAATCTTGCCTATATTTGTATCCTTAGTTCAGAGTCTTCCTCCCCCAGGAAGACCTCTATAAAGTTAACCCCTATCTGAAAACAGCTCTCTTCCTGATTCCCCATAGCATTTGGTATTTTACCTATGGTAAAATTTTACCTACGGTAGTTTATATCTTGGTGCTGTGGTTATTTGTGCAACTGTCTACCTTCCCTTCTAAGTGTTACAGCTTTTTTAAAGAATTTATCTAGCAGGTTTTCAGTTTTCACTAGAAAATGACCCACATAAAAAGAGGAAAAGGCTGGGCATGGTAGCTCATGCCTATAATCCCAGCATTTTGGGAGGCCAAGTTGTGCTGATCGCCGGAGGTCAGGAGTTCACAACCAGCCTGGCCAAGATGGTGAAACCCTGTCTCTACTAACAATATGAAAAATTAGACAGGTGTGGGGCAGATGCCTATAATCCCAGCTGCTCAGGAGACTGAGTCAGGAGAATCACTTGAACCCAGGAGGTGAAGGTTACAATGAGCTGAGATTGTGCCATTACACTCCAGCCTGGGCAACAAGAGCGAAACTCCATCTCAAAAAATAAGAAAAGAAAAAAGGGAAAAAATCCCCCTCTACTAGGCTTTGAGGTCCCCCAAATTTGGGACCTGTCTTTATATCCTCCAAGATGCCCAGGATCATGCCTCATGCTTTTCCTTGGAAATCTTTTCCTTCTGTCATGGCATTTTCCTCCTTAGCCCACCATGTCCCTTGATCAAACTTCTTGAAAGAGGTGGCAGAAGGGAGAGAATCAATTAATAATTAATAGTAATAGACAAGTGATGTTGGTACTGGTGGTGATGGTAATGATCATAATAGTAATTATTATTATTGTTCCAGTTGTTGAATGCTTATAGCTGAGCTATTGAGGCCTTTGGCATAATAGTATAAGTGTTATACTGTCTCTACCCACCTGGGTTCATTCAAATTTCACTTCCACCACTTACCAGTTGTGTGACCTTGGCCAAGTTCCTTAGCCTTTCTGTGCCTCAATTTCTCATCTGTAACAAGATTGTTGTAGATAATGAGTTAGATCATGCATTTATAGCATTTAAGACAAAGCCTAGCATATAGTAAGGACTCAATAAGTGGAGGTTGCTATGATCATTATTATTAATCATACCTACTAATTCCGCCTCCAGAATAATAGCCACAAATGCCCCCTATTGAGTGCTTACTTTGCGAGGTACTGTGCTATGCTTTTTTACAGGCAGGATTTCATTAATCTTCAAATCAACCAATTATTAACCCATTCTACAAACTTTCCCAGCTCATAAGTGATGGAGCTAGAATAAGATAACAAAATCCAAGCATCAAGATTCTTGCCCTAAGAGGCAAGAAAGAGCAAATCCAACTGAAGAGGCTTGCACAAAAGGATACCAGGAGATCTCTTAAAACTATAGGATTATGTGTAGCTCACCTTAGAAGGTCCCCGGTCCTGTTTTGATTTGGCCTCTGTCCTTGGTGCTGAAAATTGAGCCCATCTCGGACCCTCAGTACCACATTTCCATGGAGCCAGGGGGCCCTCACCATCTCCTAGAAGCCCATGGCTTTATCCATGGGTGCTGTCAACTAACTAATTTGTACCCAAAGTGCTGGTTTTGGTAACTTGCCAGGATCCCTTGAGTCCTGACCACAGATCCAAGCCCTACCCTAGCCACCACCATTCACAGAAGTGTCTACCGTGAACCCAGTCCTCCTTAACAATATTCACCAGGCAACTGCAAATGTCACAAGCCCCTTACACATACTGAGTATCAAAGGTTGTGTGTTCTGGAATCTCAGCATAGACATGACACCAGATCCCTCCTGCACAAGGCAAACGTCTCTCTGTTCAAACCAGGGTGAAGACATCACCATCACAGAGGAAGTTGACATGTACCCCTTTGGTCTGACTATGAAGGGAGTAGAACCTTAGTCCTCAGGATCTAGAACTACTTCCCTTCCAGCTCAACAAAGTCTAATGCTCCTTTTCCAGGAAACCAAGATCAAGTTTAGGATGTCTAGTCTAAGATGTGAATGACTGATAGCTATTCATTTCTGGAACAGTAGAAAGTGCAGGTGTCTGGAGGTCAGGAAGACCCAGGGTAGTGCCACTCGTCACCTTGAACATGTTCACAGAAAGGATCTGACCTATGCTTGGTGCAGGATGGGTGATGAGTAAGTCAGTCTGTCTCTCCAGGTCACCTCCCTGTGTATTCCTCAGTCTGCCCCATCCTCTCTCTTTATGCTCCTTCTTGACAAACACCCTTCTTGCTCACTCAATTGCCTAAAAACGAACGGCCTTTCTGTCCCTCCTAAATGACATCTTTGGAAAGGAGTCATTTCATTATCATCCTGGTGGATAGATTTGTTTGAACCATTAAATTGCCCTTTTTGTAGGTCAAACCCAGTCAAATACAGGCAACTTCATATTACAACAGTAGAAACATGTGCTCCAAGACTTCTCACTTGACCTTTTTAAAAACAAGAAGTAGATTCATATCTTTGGAGAGGCCACCTTAGCCAATTGTTGGATGGGGGTGGTGAGAGAGAAGAGCTTGTCACCTTATCTGAATCATCACAATTAAATTTACACCAAAAGCCATCCCCTAACCACCACCCTCCAGGACCCCAGGACACACACACACATATTCCCCAAGACAGAGGCTAGCAATTGAGCCATTTCTTTATTTTATTATTTTATTATTTCTTTTTATTTTTTTATTTTGTGGCAGGGACTGTCTCTGTCACCCAGGCTGGAGTGCAATGATGTGATCTCAGCTCACTGCAACCTTCTTCTCTCAGGCTCAAGCCATCCTCCCACCTCAGCCTCCCTAGTAGCTGGCACTACAGGTGCTCACCACCACACCTGGATAATTTTTGTATTTTTTGTAGAGACAGGGTTTTGCCATGTTGCCTAGGCTGTTCTTGAACTGCTGAGCTCAAGCGAGCCACCCGCCTCAGCCTCCCAAAATTCTGGGATTACAGGTGTGAGCCACTGCATCTGGCCCAATTGAGCCATTTCTGAAGGAAGAAAGAAAAAAATTCTTCTCAAACCTAGCAACAAATCGGCTTAAACAACCTGCCTCGTCATCTCCTGTCTCCACCACTAGTCATACTGGAAAATGGTGGTTGTTCTTTTTCCCTGTGGCCACTGCCTTGGAGGAAGGGACATGGAACTGGGGTGGGAGACAGGGAAAAGGAAAATGTTTCGTGATAGATGACTGATTCAAGAATCCCTTTGCTATTCTTGGTTAACTTCCTTGCAGACACAGAGAATTGGCTTGGTCAGACAGCTCCCCCTGTGTGGCACAAACAAGAAACATTAATTAAAAATAATTGCCACCCCCTCCCCAGAATTAAGAATGCGATGTTCAGATTCGTTTTAAGAAAGGTAATTTGATGCCAATAAATTACAATTATAAAAACTTCATTACAGTCAAGAGCAATCTATCCACCATTGTCCTAATTACACATTGTAGGAATAATGAATGCTAATGATTTAATCTACAATAATTACCAGGATTGAAAAATAAAATATAATAATAATCATCATTATTGTTATCAATAACACAGATATTTTGGCATGGTTAGTCTCCACTTGAGGCTGAGATAAAATTTCAGGGTTTTGTGGGGATTTTTTGTCCCGACTTAGAAGCACTCCCTTTTCTTCTCCTCCTCCTTCCAGCTCCAACTTTATTAAGACAAGAAATCTACAGCACAGAATAGAAATGTCTTGCTTCTTCTGGAGGGTCAGGGTTGAAGGGTTAAATCCAAGTCTCCTGTTCCCTGGCCAGCAGATCACCTTTGGTTTCTTCTGGAACATCTTTTTGTGTAGGAAAGAAAGAGAAAGCAATTACTTGGATGTAGAGAACAGGATTGTGTCTTGGCTAAAGGCACTTTCCAGTTTTTTAATGAAATCATCCATGGCTTCCTATTGGAAAAAGAAAATATCCAAGCCTGATCTCCACAGTGCAGGGCTGTGTCAAGGCATCAGGGACCGGGGGCCACACCATCTAGATTTGAGTCCCGGTTCTGCCACATGCTAGCTGCAGGGAATGTGACCAAATCTATTCGAGTGTCTCTGCCTCAGTTTGCTCTTTGTAAAATGGGGCTTGAAATAATGCCTGACTCAGAGTTCTGTAAGTGCAAAAGTGTAAACACATGTGAAGTGCTGAGAACAGTGCTGACACATGGTCACTGTTCTCAGCACTTCAGTCACACAAAACTAGAACCAAGACCTTCACGAACTTGACAGGCTGTGTCTTCCCCACTCCCCTCCACCAGACACACCTGCCATCAAGCCTCAGCAGTGAGCTCATCATCCTCTGAAGATGGTCTGCACATTCTCAGCTCCACACCTTTGCTCACACAGTGCCCTCCACCAGCAGTGCTGTTCATGTCCCAGCCAAGTTTGATCACCCATCCTCTGGGAAGCCACCCCACTGTTCCCAGGCAACACCAGCATTTCCTTCTTAGGGCATTTCCACAGCACTTCTGTTGCACTACTTGCACCTCTGCCAATCTCGCCTCTTGTCCACTCCATTTTGTGTTAGGCTTCTTTGTTTCTAGGTTTTACAATTGTATATACCCAGATACTTTGCAAACACTTTGGGGTTGTTGTTGTTGTTGTTTTTGTTTGTTTGTTTTTTGTTTTGAGACAGAGTCTCGCTGTCACCCAGGCTGGAATGCAGTGCTTTGATCTCAGCTCACTGCAACCTCCACCTCCTGGGTTCAAGCAATTCTCCTGCCTCAGCCTCCCTAGTAGCTCGGGTTACAGGTGCACAACATCATGCCCAGCTAATTTTTGTATTTTTAGTAGAGGCAGTGTTTCATCATGTTGGCCAGGCTGGTCTCCAACTTCTGACCTCGAGTGATCTACCCACCTCAGCCTCCCAAAGTGCTGGGATTACAGGCATGATCTACCACACCCGCCTAACACTTTGAAAGCAAGAATCATATTTTCCCCAGCCTTGTATTCCTCTCATCTCCACCTCATACCCCCTAATCACTACTCTGTGTCTAGAATGACGCTCCTATATACATCTGTAGAATTTCAGGAATGCAAAGGAAACTCTTTGCAATGCTTATTGGTTTGATTCTGATTCTACAAGTAACGCATCCTTATTATAGAACAACTGGAAAACAAAGACAAGCATAAGGAGGAAAAATAACATAAACTACATTCCCATAGCCCAAAGATGACCACGATAAATATGCTTGTATATTTCTGTGTTATCCTTCACAGAGAATTTTAGACAAAACTGTCCTGCCATTTATAGACTTTGGTCACAGCAAATAACCTCTGCTAGCATTTATCATGTTTGTCATATGCCAAGCGCTAAGGATTTTACTAGTGTGATCGTATTTAATCCTGACTGCAACCTGTACGGTAGGTGTTGTTGGCATTTCCATTGTAAGGATGAGAACATCAAGCCTTAGGGAAGTTAAGCACTTTCCCAACATCACACAGCTGTGTGTGGCAGAGCCAGGATTCAACACAGGTATCTGCACTCCAGAGACCATAGCTCACATTTTGTCTTTCAGCAAGCATTTCATCATGCGTATTTTTCCCAGGTCATTAAATTATTTTAATAACTTGTACAGCAACCCATCCTATGCACATATCATCATTATTTCATCCCACCTCTACAATTGGATATTTTGATTGTACATAATTTTTCACCATAATAAACAATTCTTTGAAGGTCATCCTTGTTCATAAATCCTTGTCCACATTCTGAATATTTCCTTGGGATACCTTCTGAGAAGTAAACTTCTGCAGCCAGAGGGCATGAGTGTTTTTATTAATCTCCTTTATTGAAGTATAATTTGCATAGAATAAAATTAACCAGTTCTAAGTGTGCAAGTCAATGAGTTTTGGCAAATTATACACCACCACTATAATCATGAAATAGAAGATTTCCATCATTTGAAAACGTGCTCCTTGGGTGTCATTCCCTCTCCCACCCCACACCCAACCTCCCATCCAGCCCCCCTGCAACCAAATTCTGCTTCCCATCACTATAGTTTTGCCTTTTTTTAGAATTATTATTATTATTATTATTTTGTGAGACAGAGTCTTGCTCTGTCACCAGTCACCAGGCTGGAGTGCAGTGGTGCTATCTCGGTTCACTGCAATCTCCGCCTCCTGGGTTCAAGCAATTCTCCTGCCTCAGCCTCCCAAGTAGCTGGGACTACAGGCACACACCACCACGCCCAGCCAATTTTTGTATTTTTTAGTAGAGACGGGGTTTCACCATGTTGGCCAGGATGGTCTCGATCTCTTGACCTCGTGATCCTGCCTTGGCCTCCCAAAGTGCTGGGATTACAGGTGTAAGCCACCATGCCTGGCCTAGAATTTTATATCAATGGGATCATACAGTATGTAACCTTTCATTCTTGACTAATTTCACTCAGCATTGTGGTTTTAAAATTCATCTATGGCTGGGCACGGTGGCTCATGCCTATAATCCCAGCACTTTGGGAGGCCGAGGCAGGTGGATCACGAGGTCAGGAGTTCAAGACCAACCTGGCCAAGATAGTGAAACCCCGCTTCTACTAAAAATACAAAAAAATTAGCCGGGTGTGGTGGCACGTGCCTGGAATCCCAGGTACTCGGGAGGCTGGGGCAGAGAACTGCTTGAACCCAGAAGGTGGAAGTTACAGTGAACCAAGATCGTGCCACTACACTCCAGCCTGGGCAACAGAGCAAGACTCTGTCACAAAAAAGTAAAAATTTAAAAACAAAAAAAGAAATTTCTCTATGGTGTGGTTTACATTGGTAGTAAATTTACTTTTACTCTTGAGTAGCATTCCCTTGTATGTGGAAGTAACACTGATTGATATCCATTTACTAATTGGTGGACATTTGAATTCTTCTCAGTTTGGAGCTACATTGAATAAAACCACTGTAAAAAATTCAGCATAACTCGTTGTGTGAATATCACTTTCATTTCTCTTGAATAACTACCTCAGTGTGGGACTGCTGGATCCGATATAATACATGTACATTTAACCTTATACGAAAAACAGTTTTACTTTTGGTTGCTCAGTTTTGTTGTAGTACTAAATAGTGCTGAGTTTTGTCCTTGCAAACAGTTAAGCTACTTAGCCAATTTGTAGCTTTCAAATCTTGTTTTTATGCTTTCTTAGGGCAGTGTCAAAGCAGCAGCCTTTCATCTAGGGATAACTTATCCCCACTACTACAGCTGTACTCTTCTGAGGATCCTACCCCATGGTTTGTCTCTTATGAGGGCTTTCCATGGTCACATGAGCTATTCCCAGCCCTATGTGAGATCTAGGAATTGTTCTACCTACTCCTTTTGGTGGTTCTCTCCTTGGCTTCAGGAAGTTACTTCTGGCACATGCACAGAACCCAGAACCAAGGACATAAGAAAACTCCTCTCTTGATTTCTGGAGTTATCTTTCCAGGAAGAGCTCTACTCTCCAGTACCCCCTGTCCCATAAATTCTACCCACTTGGACTCCTTGAACTCCTAGTTCTGTCTTGAGTTTACTCAGAAAGTTTTCAAGCTCTTTGGATTTCCCCTCCCTGTGCTATTGCTTAGAAACCCAGAGGGCTCCTCGTTTTCCTTCTCTCAGGTACACAGACCTAGACTACCTGTTATTCGATGCCTAAAACTGTTGCTTTTAAATATTCTGCCTGAAATTTACAAGCACAAAACAAACAACCCCATTAAAAAGTGGTCAAAGGGTCAGGTGCAGTGGCTTATGCCTGTAATCCCAGCACTTTGGGAGGCCAAGGCAGGTGAATCCTCTGAGGTCAGAAGTTTGAGACCAGCCTGGCCAACATGGTGAAACCCCATCTCTACTAAGAATTAAAAAAAAAAAATTTACCAGGCATGGTGGTGCACGCCTGTAATCTCAGCTACTCAGGAGGCTGACCCAGGAGAGTTGCTTGAACCTGAGAGGCATAGGTTGCAACGAGCTGAGATCGTGCCACTGCACTCCAGCCTGGCGACAGAGCGAAATTCTGTCTCAAAAAATAAATAGTCAAAGGACCTGAACAGACACTTTTCAAAAGAAAACATACATGAAGCCGAGAAGCACATGGAAAAAAGCTCAATATCACTAATCACTAAAGAAATGCAAATCAAAACCACAATGAGATACCATCTCACACCAGTCAGAATGGCTATTGTCAAAAAGTCAAAAAATAACAGAGCTGGCAAGGTTGCCAGAGAAAAGGGAATGCTCATACACTGTTGGTGAGAGTGTAAATTAGTTCAACCATTGTGAAAAGCAGTGTAGCAATTCCTCAAAGAGCTGAAAACAGAACTAACAGTCAACCCAGCAATCCCATTACTGGGAATACACTCAAAGGAATATAATCATTCTACCATAAAGACACATGCATGTGTATGTTCATGCACTATTCATTACAGCAAAGACATGGAATCAACCTAAATGCTCATCAATGATAGACTGGATAAAGAAGATGTGGTACATATGTGCCATGGAATACTACACAGCCATAGAAAAAGAACAAGATCATGTATTCTGCAGGAACATGGATGGAACTGGAGGCCATTATCCTTAGCAAACTAACACAGGACTAGAAAACCAAATGCCACATGTTCTCACTTATAAGTGGGAGCTAGATGATGAGAACACATAGACACAAAAAGAGGGAAAACAGACACCACTGCCTACTTGAGGGTCAACAGTGGAAGGAAGGAGAGGATCAGAAAGAAACAACTATTGAATACTAAGCTTATTACCTGGGTGACAACACCATAATCTGTACACCAAACCCCCATGACACACGTTTACCTATATGACAAATCTGTATAGGTACCCCTGACCTTGAAATAAAAGTTAAAATTAATAAGTAAAGGTAAATAATTAAATGTTTGGTCTGGTTTTCTAGTTGTTTAAGGCAGGATAATAAATCTGGTCTTTGTTATGCCACCTTTTCTGGAACCAAGAGCTTAGTAGAAGCATTTTTGAGAATTTTGATCAATATTTGATAGACATATACTTGGGGGAAAACTTTCTCCTCCTTATCTTCCAAAAAAAGTGTCTCCCTCAACTAACATATATATATTTGAGACAGGGTCTCACTTTGTCACCCAGCCAGTCTGAAGTGCAGTGGCGCTGTCTCAGCTCACTGCAGCCTCAACCACATGGGCAAGCAATCCTCCTGTCTCAGCCTCCCAAGTAGCTGGGACTACAGGCACATGCCACCACACCCAGTTAACATTTGTATTTTTAGTAGAGACAGGGTTTTGCCACGTTGCCCGGGCTGGTCTCAAACTCCTGAGCTCAAGCCATCCTCCTGACTCAGCCTCCCAAAGTGCTGGGTTTTCAGACATGAACCACTGCACCCGGCTATCAACTAATATTTTTAAAATATCAAGAAACATGAATTTAAAGAAGTTTAAATAAACATGCTCGAAAGAGGAAGAGAAAGAAAACATAATTTTTTTTTTTTTGAGATGGAGTTTCGCTCTTGTTGCCCAGGCTGGAGTGCAATGGCATGATCTCAACTATTGCAAGTAAAATGTTGATGTCACAAAAGAAATAGCACTCAAAGATAAATCGTCTCAGCAAGGCAGTTTACTTCTATAGAAGGGTGCAGCTCATGGATGGAGCAATGGTGGCTGCATGCTTGGACAAGTGGGGAAGGGATACTTATGCTGACGGGGGTTGTCCCTACTGCCGTGTCATCCCCTATTAGCTAGGGTTAGACTGCACTAGCTAGACTAATCCTGATTGGCTATTTTAAAGAGAGCAGGGGTCCGAGCTGGAGTGGCAGGGTGGGTGTTTTGGTTGGAAGGATGGTTATGGGCAGGTCAGAACAGATAGCCAGGGGTGACCTAGGTCAAAGAAGGCGACCAGAATAGGTGACTGGAGCAAGTGACCAGGATGAGTCAGGATGGAGCTGGGGGCCGTGGGAACAGATGTGAACCACTGATTAGAACCGGCAGAGAAGGTTGTTTACTGGAATTACAAGGAAGTTAAACTTTAAAATAGAGAATTAAAGAATAAGAGAGCTAAACATACTGATATATTGATTCTTGGAAGAGAAACTTGGAGTTCATTGTAACACAGCTAACCACAAACTCCACCTCCTGGATTCAAGCGATTCTCCTGCCCCAGCCTCCGAGTAGCTGGGATTACAGGCCTGTGCCATCATGCCCAGCCAAGAAAACATGAATTTAAATAAACATGCTCAAAAGAGGAAGAAAGTGAATTAGGTGAGAGAAGGGGTTAGAAAGGTGACAACCAGGATTGCAATGTAAAATGAGGTTAGGGTTCAAACAGGTCCTTAACTTGCCTGCTCTGCTGCCCCCATGGGATCTTTCAGAAAGTGGACATTTGTAGCAAAGTTTATCTGGCAGCTCTTTTAAAATGTATATTCTCACCATGCAGGGTGGCTTACACCTATAATTTCAGCATTCGGGAAGCCTAGTCAGGAAGTATCACTTGGGTCCAGGAGTTCAAGACCAGCTTGAGCAAACCCGTCTCTATAAAAAATAGAAAAAATTAACCAGGTGTGGTGGTGCATCTGTAGTTCCAGCTACTCGGGAGGCTGAGGCAGGAGGATCACATTGAGACTGGGAAGTCGAGGCTACAGTGAGCTGTCATCATGCCACTGCACTCCAGCCTGGGCAACAGAGCAAGACCTTGTCTCAAAAAAAGAAAAAATAAAATAAAAAGCATATTCTCAGGCCCTACCTCAAACCTACACAGGGCTCAAATTCTAGGAGGGGGAACTCCATGTAGAACCTGCCTTTTCTGCATGTTTCTCCAATCACTTTGGATCTACTATAAACTGATGGAATATGGCCTAGATGGCTGCTGAAGGAGATATGACATTTGGCCCCACATAGCGAGTCCGTGGCAGGACTGGGCTTGGAAATGGAGATCCCTGACTCCCCATTCTGGTCAGCTTCTACATTGGCAGTTGCTATCAACCGTCCCTGAACATCAGGGTCACCCGCAGCTTTGGAAGGCTGACACTCAGGACATCTCCCAGCAATGCAGATTGAATTGATCTTAGGAGGTGCCTAGGTATCTGAACTTTCTCAGACTCCCCAGGTAATCTCAATGGGATCTTGGGCTATGGCACAGGCTCTAACCTGGGCATCAGCAGGTCTGGGAGCCCCTGAAGTACATGTTTATTGCATGTGGGATGCCTCAGTGTGGGTGCAACTTGAATGCTTATAAGGAGGCACAATAATCAATTTTCTGAGATCAAGGCAGTGAACAAGGGAAACCCTGCATTCATTAGGACAGTTCTGCGCTTTTCTTTCCTTTCTTTTTTTTTTTTTTCCTGTCATCCAGGGTGGAAGGCAGTGGCATGATCTCGACTCACTGCAACCTCTGCCTCCAGGCTCAAGCAATTCTCCTGCCTCAACCTCCCAAGTAGCTGGGATTACAGGCATGCACCACAACACCCAGCCAATTTTTGCATTTTTTTAGTAGTGACAGGGTTTCACCATGTTGGCCAGGCTGGTCTCCAACTCCCGACCTCAAGGGATCAGCATACCTCGGCCTCCCAAAGTGCTAGGATTACAGGCGTGAGCCACTGCACCTGGCCCTACTGTTCTTATCATACCTTATTGGGCATAAAGATCTCCTTGAGAGCTTGTCAAAACACAGATTCCTTGGATGCACTCCTAGAGATTCTAATTTCAGAGGTCTCAGGGTATGGCCTGAGAATTTGCATTTCTAACAAATTCTCATGAAGCTGACCCTGCTGGTCTAGAACCACACTTTGGGCATCACCAAGCTATGGGGAGAGAAGAACCTGAAAGGTCAGACCTAATCTCTACCAGTGCCTAAGTGGGCATGGAGAAGTCATTCCCCCATCTGTCAAATGCCTTGATCTCCAGAATGCCTTTGAGTCTGTGCTGTGGGTCAGCTGCACCCCAATCTGACAATTCCTCCACCCTAAATCCTCAACTGCCCTCCCCAACACCACCCTCATATCTCCATGCACCCATCTGCAGCATCCACCAAGAGTCTCAAAAAGCCTGGAACCTGTTGAGAATATAATAATAATAATAAATCATAGCCATTGCTCACTTTAAGAAGGCAGACACTGTTTTAAAAACTTCATCTCCTTATCTGCAAAGCCTAGAACAGCACGAGATCTACAGCAGGCACTGAAGGTGTACTCACGAAACGAATGAATGAGAGTGCTTAGTGGGACTAAGCCTTCACAAGGCATTACCCTCCAGACAAATGGGAGCTATGTTTTATTCTCGTGTTATAGATGGGAAACTGAGGCTCTGAAAGGTGGGGGCGCTCGCCCAGAGTCAGAGCTTGGCAGAGGCTGGGTTTGGAACCTAGATCTGGAAACAGACGGGTCTGGTTGCGGGGGAGATGAGACGGTGTGGGGGGAAGTGAATTAGCAGAAGCTCCTCCGAGGTGCCGAGGGAGATAAAAATAGCCCGCGGGCTGCCCTCGGAGGTACTGGAAGCCCCAGCGCTCGCCGGCGACTGGCGTCCTAATTTATGGCACCCGGAGAATCGAGCTCGGCGTGCGCCTCTCCTAGGCAGGTTGAGCTGCAGGTGAGGACAGTGTAATTAAGAAATCAAAAGGTAATTTCCACAGTCGCTGCCGCTCGCCGGACCCCGCGGTCGCTTAATTGATGGTGAGGCCGGCCGAGCCCGCGCAACCGCCGCCAGTGCCAATGCGCCCCGGTGCGCCCAGGAGCGCTGCGCCCACCCGGCGACTCGAGGCTTCCCGGTCTCTCCTCGAGGAGGCGAGGAGGCGGGGAGCTTGGCCGCGTCCGCAAGGGCTTCCAGGAGCTCAAGGGAGGGCGACAGGGCGTGACACTAGAGACCCTTTAGCCTGTGCTTCCTCCCCACCCCCCACCCCCGCCCGCATAATATATGATCTTCTATTTATCTCTCTCCATTACTCCTGTATTCCTCTTCCTATTTCTCTCTGCATACATTTTCATTTCTTTTTCTCCCCATCCCCCTACTTTTCTTTGAAACAGGATCTTGCTCTGTCGCCCCGGCTGGAGTGCAGTGCGGTGTCATATAGTATCACTGCAGCCTCAACCTCCTGGGCTTAAAGGATCCTTCTACCTTAGCCTCCCAGTGCTCTGAGAATACAGGCATGACCCACGGTACCTGGCCTCTCTCCTCTTCTTTAGTTCACTCCCTGATCTTCATCATTTTCTCTCTCTTCTCTACTCCTTCCCTGGGTTTCTGTCTGTTTCTCTTTTTCTTTCATTTACCAGAATTCCTAACGCTGGGCCTGGAAGAAAGAGCACTCAGGTGACCCTTTAAATCCTAGGGGAGATTGCATGTAAGTTACTGCCCCTCCACCTCCCCTTCCTGCAGCCTTCTGCATGCGGGGTGAGTCATGGCAGCCCTGTAAGCAGGCAGCACTGGCTTGGGTAGACCAACCTGGACTCTCACATGGAATGATGAGTCTGTGCCCAGGAATGAGGGGTGGGTGGGTAGGTGACTGGATGAATGGATTAGTGGGTGGGTGGTCAGTTGAGTATTTGGATGGATGGTTGATTGGTTGGTCAAAGAGATGGGTAGGTGGATAGTCTAGGGTTGATTGAGAATTGGGTGGGTGTGTGGATGAGTGGGTAGGTAAACGGGTAAGTAGATGGATGCGGTAAGTAAATGAAGGAGAGGTTAACATAGGTGAATTGTGAATAAATGCTGAGTAGATGAGTGTGGGTTCATTAAATTTGCAGATGGGTGGCTGGATAGATGAGTGGATATGTAGATGGGTCAATATATGGATGGATAAATGGGTATATAAATGGATGACTGGGTAAGTAAGAGAATGGATAGTGGGTAGATGGGTGAATGGGTGGGTATTTGGATGGATGAATGAATAGGAATATAGATTGGTGGGCATGTGGGTGGAAAAGTGAGTGAATAGATAGGAGGGCATTGGTAGATGAATGTATGGCTGGATAGATGAAAGATGAATAATTGAGTGTATGGATACATGGACTGATGGGGAAATGAATGGGTGAATAGTGAGTAAGCAGATGAATGAGAAAGTAGGGTGTATGGGTTGGGGGAGTGGATGGATGTATGGATGGATGAAAGGATGGGTGGATGGATGGATGAATGGATGGATGAATAGGTAGAGAAGAAGATGAATAAATGGATGAGTGGATGTATAGGAGTGCTAAACATGTAGATGAATAAAGAAGCAGATAGATGCGTGGCTGGATAAATGGGGGAACTTATGGGAACAGAAGCATGTTCCTAGTGATGACATTAAGGAACAGATATTTGATGGCAAAGTCAAGACATAAGCAGGTATAAACAAAAGAAACAGGAATCTGCCATCATCCAAGAGATCTCCCAGCCCTGGGATCTCAAGGACTTTCTTTTCACAGACGGGCAGAGTAGACAGCTGTGTTGTAGAGAAAGGAGCACTGGCCTGAGCCCTGTGCAGACTTGGAGTGAGTCACTACTATTTCCTTTTCTTCCATTTCTTCAAATGTCAAAGGAACATCAGCCTCACTGGGTTGAGGGGAAAAGGTAAAGTAACAGGAATGAAGTCACCTTGCCAACTGAAACACTCTCCATCCGTGCACCAACATCAATACATGGAATCTAGCTCAGCCTTGTCAGCACCCTAATTACATTGGTTGACGACCAACCAGACTCAAGGTCCAGCTGCTGAGCCCTTTCTTAAGTCAGGACCTCTCTTCCAAAGGCCCCTCCCTTACATCTTCCCTTCCCAAAACTCTGCCTGTTCTGTGGGGTCCAGTTCTCTTTCACATACCTGCACCTACAAGAAAGCTTTCCCAGTTATCCCTTCCCCCATAATAGAGGACATTGAATGCTACAGCAAAGAACATGGACAGTAATTAGGCCAGTTAAATGGGACTGCAGAAAGGTTTAAATCCCTACGTGCCCCAGGGTACAACATGTTTGACCAGGACTCTGGGGATCTGTGTCCCTAGGTTCCTTTTCTGTCAACACCACCTCCCCAAAATAGAAAAATGCCTTTTGTTCATCTCTGGGTTTTTGGCCCCCAGTACTGGGTTTTCAGTAAACACTTGCTGAGCACATCATACGTAACCACATCAACAATACAGTTTTGCCTACCGACCCTTCTGCTGCATGTCTTCTTCCCGTTGCGTGTTAGTTTTTCAGAGGTGGAAACTCGGGCCAATAGAAATTGCCCAACTGCCCCCCAAAATCTTGCTGTCCCTTCCCCCATTCTGAACTAAGCTGTCAGGAATGTGACCACCAGAGCAGAAAGGTCCTTTGTTACCACACAGAGAGGTAAGTGAGGGAGGTTCTGTTGGGGGATTAGGGAAGAGCCTGCAGGCAATTCCTTTCTCACTGGGGCTCAGCGGGGGCTGGAGCTGGATTTTCACCTGATAAGAGCCTGTCTTCAGCTGTCTCCCACCTGCTGGGAATGCCCAAAGCCAGAGATGCAGGAGGCTCACCTGAGGTGGTCATTCTTAGGCCAGCACACCTGGGCAAAAGGAGAAGGAAAAGGAGTGAGGGGAGTGGGAAGGAGGAAGAGAGAGACAGAGAGAGAGAGAGAGAGAGACTCAGACATATATCTTTAGTAGAGTATAGACACTTGCATGCACATAATCACAAATACATATACACTAGTACATACTCAGAAGCTTGTATGTGTGGATGAAGATTTATTTATATATGTGCTTGTGTGTGTGCACCTCTCTCATCCACTCACATTTTCATTCACAGAACCACATACATATACACAATCACATATGCAAAGATGCCTATACCATACACTTCCCCCCCACACACACACTTATCAAATGTCCACATAGATACATATGTGCTCATAGAGCACACACATGCCTAGACACAGGGTCACACACATCTAGTCATTCACAGTCACATGTACACATATGCACGTCCTCATATTCACATATATGTGCACAGTCCTGCTTGCCTCCAACCCCCTCCCCCACTGCTGGCTACCTTTTGTCCAAAAATTTAAAAAATTCTTCCTTAGTTTTGCAAATCCATTATATGTATGTAGCATCTGTGCACATGCTGCATCTCCACTGAAGATTAAGTGGAGACCCTCCTCAATGATATAGAGCCATAGGATTCAGGGCTGGTGAAGGGGAGGGGCCGGGGGAGCCAGAGGGACAAAGGAATTAATACTACCTCCTCAGATCTTTCCAAGTATTTTCCCAGCCAGCATCTCACTGGCACTGTGCTACATATTTTTTATTTTTTGAAACAGTCTCACTTTTTTTGCATGTTTCTTTGAGATGGAGACTTGCTCTGTCACTCAGGCTGTGGTGGAGTGGTGCAGTGGTGCAATCTCAGCTCACTACAACCTCTGCTTTCCATGTTCAAGCAATTCTACTGCTTCAGCCTCCTGTGCACCTGAGACTACAGTTGTGTGCTACTACACTAGGCTGATTTTTGTATTTTTGGTAGATACAGGGTTTCACCATGCTGGCAAGGCTGGTCTCCAACTCCTGGCCTCAAGTGATCAGCCTCTCAAAGTGTTGGAATTACAGGCGTAAGTCATCGAGCCCAGTCAGCACTATACTACATTTTTGAATGACAAATACAGGAGGTAGGAACCCAGTTTACAGATGAGCAAAACTGAGACTCAAACTGATCATCATGCCCAGATCATAAAGCTAGTTAGTAGGGAATCCCATATCTGAGGTGAGTCTGTCTTTGAAAGCAGGAAGAATACACTGTTTTTGCCCCTCCTCCAGGGAATTTTTTATTGTTATGAAATATTTAAGACATACAAAAGGCCAGGCATGGTGATTCATGCCTGTAATCCCAACATTTTGGGAGGCCAAAGTGGGAGGATTGCTTGAGCCCAGGAGTTTGTGACCAGCCTGGGTAACATGGTGAGATCTCATCTCTACAAAAAATAAAATAATTAGCCAGGCATGGTGGCACATGCCTGTAGTCCCAGCTACATGGCAGATTGAGGTGGGAGGATCACTTGAGCCTAAGTCAAAGCTGCAGTGAGCCGTGTTTGTGCCACCACACCCCAGCCTGGGTGACAAAATGAGACCCAGTCTCAGAAAAAAAAAAAAAAAGGATATACAAAAAAGCATTTTCCATTTCCATCCCAACCTGAAATAATCACTATCCCAAATTTGGTGTTTATCAGTAATTACCTTGTTCGTTTAAAAGGTGATGGTGAAGCATCTCACACTGTGAACAACCACAAAACAAAACTCCTGCTCTCATGGAACAATCTAGTAAAATGCATTTTCTTATACTTTTGCTAAGAATGTACGTATCCCTAAACATACAGTTTGCTTAGGATGTTTTTGAGCTTTATCTAAATAGCATGATCTACTGCAGGGTTTCTCAACTTCTGCTTGATTGGCATTTGGGGCTGGATGGTTCTTTGTGGAGGAGCTGTCCTGTGCATGGTAAGATGTTTAGCAGCATCCCTGGCTTCTGCCCACCAGATGCTGGTAGCACCCCCCAACCTCCCAATTGTGACAAACAATAATGTCTCCAGGCATTGTCCGGTGTCCCCGAGCATCGTAGGGGACAAAATTGTCCCTGGTTGGGAAGCACCGACCACTGCCCTTCTCATTTCAGGCCAAGTTTGTGAAATCCATCTCGTTTGCTGTGTGGAGCCCTAGTTCATCCACATTTACAACAGCTGAGTCTTCCGCCCAGTGGGAAAACCACCATTAATTTCACTCTCCTGTTCTGGAGCATTTAGATCACCTCCTGGTTTTGCTTCTTACAAACAGAGCTGCTATGAACATCCCTACCTGGAACTCAGGGGCCAGTTTTCTCTAGGGACACATTCTTCTGTTTGCTGTATGCTTTGTTTCTTTTCTTTCCTTTTTTTTTTAATTTTTTTTTTTTTTTGAGACAGAATCTCGCTTTGTCTCCCAGGCTGGAGTACAGTGGAGCGATCTCAGCTCACTGCAACCTTCGCCTCTCGGGTTCAAGTGATTCTCCTGCCTCAGCCACCCAAGTAGCTGGGACTACAGGCACACACCACCAGGTCCAGCTGATTTTTGTATTTTTAGTAGAAGCGGGGTTTCACCATGTTAGCCAGATGATCTCAAACTCCTGACTTTGTGATCCGCCCACCTCAGCCTCCCGAAGTGCTGGGATTACAGGCTTGAGCCACTGTGCCCTGCCTAGATGCTTTTCTTCTAAAACTCTACTTTCATTTTAAAAATTATGTCATGGCTGCACTTGCTCAGGCCCCTAAGATGGCATCCTAGGACCTACTGAATCAAGTCCTAGCAACTCAAGGAAGGAATGCCAGAAGCCAGGACATCTAAGTAGCAATCTCCACCTGCAGCTGATGCTCTTTGGGACCCAGGACCAGCCACTCTTCTCTGTGCCCTACTTTCCTGCTTTGTAAGATAATTACCCAGTGATGACCGGGATATACGAGTATTGTCTGCATTGTCTCATAGCTGCAATCACAAGAAGAGGCTCCTGCTGTCGCCTCCATTTTATAAATGGGGAAACTAGGTCAGGCATGGTGGCTCACACCTGTAATCCTAGAGCTTTGGGAGGCCAAGGCAGGAGGTTCACTTGAGACCAGGAGTTTGAGACCAGCATGGGCAACATAGCAAGACCTCTGTCTTGATAAAATAATAATAATAATAATAATAATAATTAACAGGGCATGGTGGCACACATCTGTCCTTCCAGCTATTTGAGAGGGTGAGCTGAGAGGATCATTTGAGCCCAGGAGGTGGAGGCTGCAGTGAGCTAGGATCATGCCACTGCACTCCAGCCTGGGCAATAGAGTGAGACCCCATCTCTAAGAAATAAGAAAACTGAGGCACAGAGAAGTTAAGTAAGTGCTCAAGATCATGTAGCCAGTAAGTGCCAGAGCCTACATGCTTTGCATTCATTAATTCAATTAGTCATTTATTCAACAACTGTTTTATTGAATACCTACTATGCACCCAGCCTCAGCAGTGATCAAGATACCCAAGATCTTAGACCTTACAAAATCCACCACTTAAAAGCAGGGCATGGGATGGGAAGGAGACAAAAATTATTGTGTTTATTTGTTTGTTAATTTGCCTAAGGTCAGCAATAAGTGCCATGGGGTAAGAAAAGGTAGAGTAATCAGAGCTACTTTGGTCAGGGACGTCCTCTCTGAAGAGGTGACATTTGAGTGGAAACCTCACTGTCAAGGAGAAAACAGCCAAGCAAAGACCTAAACCTAGGGTGTTACAAGAGAAGGGGAAAAGCAGGTGTAGAGAGGCCCCATTGTCAGAGGCGTTTAAACCAGAGTGACTCCATCTTGAATAGGAGCTGGGTAAAATGAGGCTGAGACCTACTGGTCTGTATTGCCAGATGGTTAGGCACCCTAAGACACAGGATAAGATAGGAGGTCAGCACAAAATACAGGTCATAAAGACCTTGCTGATAAAACAGGTTGAGTAAAGAAGCCAGCCAAAACCCACCAAAACCAAGATGATGCTGAGAATGACCTCTGGTCATCCTCACTGCTACCCTCTCACCAGCATCATGGCAGTTTACAAATGCCATGGCAACATCAGGAAGTTACCCAACAGGACAAAAAGGAGGAGGCATAAATAATCTAACCCTTGTTTAGCATATCATGAAGAAATAACCAGAGAATTGAGCAATCAGCAGTCCTCGGGTCTGCTCTGCCTATGGAGTCGCCATTCTTTCATTCCTTTACTTTCCTAATAAACTCCATTTCACTTTACTCTACGGACTTGGCCTGAATTATTTCTTGCATGAGATCCAAGAACTCTCTCTTGGAGTCTGGATTGGGACTCCTTTCCTGTAACACCATGCTGGAAGCCATTCTGGAATGTTCTGGAAACAGAATAAGCAAGGAGACAAGTGACAGCGAGGAGGTTGGTGAGAGGCTGGGGCACCCCACTCCAGGTCCTCAGTGTGGATTCTTTGTCTGATTTTGGAAGCCTTCCATGGGCTGGCCCCACCTCTCTGGTTTCCTATTCCTTACCAGGTGCCCACTCTGGGGAGGACGCTGACATGAGAAGGAAAGGAAAGGGCACAACTGAATCACCCACAGAGCCTCACACTGTGGCCAGTGAAGACTGCTCACTCGGGCCACCTTCCCAGGTTTGGAATTGCTGCAACTAGAGAAGGACGAAGAATCCCCAATTCTAGAATTTCCTTGGAACCAAAGTCACTGGCCCAAAAAGAAGCTAGCCCCAGTGGGTGGGGGATTACATTCCTGTTTGTTTATTGTTTTGGAATCAAAAGGCCACCTGCCCACCTCCCTGCCGCTGAAAACACCCTGACCCTCCAAGCACCCGTCCCATGGAGGGAGAGCTTCCACTTATTCATGAGGGAAAAGGGAGATGAATGGCTTCCAAAGTAGGGAGATCTCCCCTCCACCACTGCAGAGCTGTGTGCCCTTGGGCCAAAGGCACAGCCTCTCTGAGCTGCCACTTCCTCATTCAGCAAATGGAAGGATTGTTAAAAAATAACCTAACTCTCATCCCTGGTACACACACACAGGAGCCTTTCAACCCACACTAATTTCCAATTTCCTCCGGGACTAATTTTTCAACCTTGAGAAGCATGCTTTGCCACTTCTGATGAGGGCCAGTTTGAGTTTGCTTGTTAAAGTCTACCTAGCCTTGATTGGATGCCACAATGAACTCTTTCCTCACCTTTCCTTCTCCGGGCTACATCATCCCAGGACCTTTTTCTTATCTTTGCAGGGTTCTCGGCTGCTCCTCCACACCTCTGAGTCACAGCTCCCTGACCCAGGTCACAGCTGAGGGAGGGGGAGTGCAAGGATGACCTCGTGGCTCTCTTGGGTTGAGTGCAGGGGGTGGGGCTGTGGATACCCAAGCCCTCATCTTCCCCTTCTTCTTACTGCCTAGAGATGGAGTGAAGAGCTTTCACACTTGTCTGGGCTGACTCCAAGTGTGTGATCACTCTCCCCGGGTGTCAGTGAGGCTAGGAGATTTGTGATACCGTCTGGTTCCTAATTACCACCCTTTCTGCACTCTCTCCCCCTCCTGCTGTCCTCAGAGCTGCTGCCACCACCTCCATCATCTCCAGCTGCCAGCCTGCCTAACTCCATCTGCAGAGGAGAAACACGGCTGGAAGCAAGAGAGGCTGTGTTACTTTGCATGCCCAGGTGTGCACATGTAGCCACACTCACAAGGTATACAACAGTATGGAAAACAGACCCTTCCATATCTGCAAGAAGATCTGCTCACCAAGTCGGGTTTATCCCAGGAATACAAGCATGTTGTGGAACAAAGTGTCAATGAAATTCACAACATTATCAGATTAAAGGAAAATGATATGATTATCTCAATAAATGCTGAATAGGAATATGGGAAATGTCCTTGTCCAGGTTTCAGAAAACAGTAACTTGTTAGAAGGTACAAATCCAAGGCAGTGAGAGTGAGGGAAGAGGGAACTATGGCAGGAGCAGATGGGAGCAAAGCAAGGTGATATATTGCTGTGCTGCTCACTGCTTCTCAGAAAAGCAAAGCAGGTTGTTTGGCCATTGGGCTACTCAGCCTTGCAGGGCACCTCCATGTGGATGTGCCTCTGAATAGAGCACCAGAAGAGGAAGGAGAGTTTATCAGATCAGCTCCCACCCTATCTTCTGATCCTGTTGGTCAAAGATTCTCCCCTGGATTAACTCCCCTGCATTTCTGGGCTGCATCAGACAGCCCTACTGGCAGCTGCTTGGGAAGCCATACACTGTGTTGTGATATTACTTCTAAGTCCAGAAGTGACAAGAAAAGCCAGAGACTCGGGGTTAGTAGCTAATCAGCCCTAGACAACAGAATTGTATGAGATTATGTGGAGTGAGTTGGCTGCTGTTGGTGGCTAAGGCTGAACAAATAGCTAAGGACTGGAAGTAGGTGAGACAAGAGAATCTGATGAGGCTCATGTATGTGTCAGATGCAATTGGTTTCAACTCCACTTCCTAATGAAATCTCATCAAGTGACATACAGATTGGTGAAATATGTAAAATATTTCCATTTAAATACAAGATGGGGATGAAGTTACCCAAGATCACCACTGCTATCAACATTGTACTTCAGGCATTAACCAATGCAATAAGACAAGGAAAAAAAAAAAGAGCACAAAACTATGATGTTTGGAAAGGTAGAGGCAAAGTCGTCATTATGTTTATGTGATATGATTGTCTATGTACAAAATGCAAAAGAAGCAACTGACGGACTATTTAAGTTAATAAGACACATTGTGTCCAAATCATTATCATTTCCTTCCCTGTCTCTTCTTTCCCTCCACCAAAACTTGCATCCTACATTTCTTGCTCCTATTCTGCAATTTCTTGCCTCTGAAACTTTATCCCTTGCAATTTCTGCAGTTGCAAAGCCTACCTATTTCCCAATGCCCAGTGCAAATGCCACTGTGTTTTTCTGAAACCTTTCTTGTTTTCCCAGCCACAAGTAGGGTCTCCATCTTCTAAGCTCGCACAACCTGCATCATTCATTCATTCTCTACAGTTCTCTGAAGGTACCTACCCCCTCTTACCACTTATGATAGTTATTTCTGTCTATATCCTAACTACTGAAGTAAGCTGTGAGCACCCTGAGGCCAGAGATTGGGGAGATGGAAGAATATAATTTAGGGACAAAGAGTACTTTGGAGCTTGACAGCTCCAAATCTCAACACTACTATTTATCAGTTGTGTACCTTTAACAAAGTTCTTGCCCTCTCTGAGCTTTTTTCTCATATAAAGATTGAGGACATAGTGGAATTGTTCTGAGGTTTGCACTAAACAAGTTGACATCGCATGTGCATTTCTATGTACATTTAGCAAACTACCTAGCACAAGACAAAGAATACTATTATTATTACTTGCTATTATTTTTCACTGTTTATCCCTAGCACCTAGGACAGTGCCCAATGCATAAAAGGAGTTCAAAAGATGCTTGATGAAATGACTTCACAAGTATTTCTTGAGAGCTTCTGTGCACCGGGCAATGCACAGGACTTTAGAGATGCTAGAATGAGCAGGATCCAAACCTTGGTCTCCAAGAGGTCAAGAGCATCAGAAGATTGTAAGGAACACAGTGGCAGAGACAGTCAAACCCAAGCCCACTAAAGTCACATGCACTTCCCCAATCCCCTTGGTGGCTGTCTTTATGTGAAAGTCAGCTTACGGCATGGACTCTTAGGCCATTGGGTCAAGAGGTTGGGCTCTGGGGTTAGGCAATTCGAGGTTCAAATCTTGGCCCCTTTATTTATCATTTGGATGCATTCAGGGAAACTCTTGCATCTCTTTGAACTGTGGCTCCTCTTCTAACAGTACCTACCTTGCTGAGTTGCTGGGGATAAAATGAGATTATCAAATGTAAAGAACTTAGCACAGCACCTGGCATCTACTAAGCACTCATTTAATGCTAACACCCACTCCACTCTCTTTTTCTTATAGATGGGAAACTGGGGCCCAGGGAGGAGCAGGATGTGTCATGGGTCTCACCAAGCTGCAACTCGATGAGGTCTCCTGGATCCAAAGCCATCTTCATGTGGAGATTTCCCAGGTCCCAGCCAGCTCTGGCAGCCTGAGGTCTATGGAAGATTCAGGAAGGTGAGCTACACATTCTTTTTAAGGCCTCTCCAGCTAATACGGAGCCAGCATGAGCCTGGACCACAGTTGCTAGCTTGGACCAAGTCAGCCCTTCATCGTTTCTAGCAAAATAAGTGTTTCCTACTTGGCAGAAGAGCATTGCTCCACCACTCTGGGCACCTGGGTCTCTTTCCTTCTAACTGAGGCATCGAGTACCTTGAGTACCCTAGCTTGGCTACTAATATCACCCATCTAGACCTCATTAGTCCCAGTCCCTGAAAAAGAACAAAAAGAAAAGAAGACAAGAAACAAGGAACATCAAAGCACAAAACGTTTCCCTTTTCTTACCTCAAACCGTGTCTCAAAAATGGATCTTATTAATGAAGTATATTTCTCTGTACTGACATGACAGATAAATTAAATGAAGATATATTAAGTGAAGAATTGGAAAAGGCCACACACTCTGCTCTATCCACCTCCACTATCTAAAAGTATATACGTAGAAAAAAATGCTGAGAAAATATGGCTTAGTCTGTTTCCTGCTGCTGTAACAGAGTACCCCAGGGTGGGTAATTTATAATGAACAGAAATTTATCTGGCTTAAGATTCTGGAGGCTGGGAAGTCCAAGATCAAGGGCTGGCATCTCGTGAGGACCTTCTTGCTGCATCATAACATAGCAGAAGGCATCACGCTGCGAAAGAGACAGAGAGAGTGAGAGAGGGCTGAACTCACTTTGATAACAAACCCACTCTCACATTAACAACATTAATTTATTCATGAGGACAGAACCCTCAAGACCTAATCATCTCTTAAAGGTCCAACTCTCAACTCTGTGCATCAGGGATTAAATTTCCAACACATGAATTTTGGGAGGCACATTCAAACCACAGCAAAGTATTAACCAAAAGATGTTCCTATTGATGATGTCTGAGGGTACAATTACAGTGAAGGTTCTATATTTCCTGTTTCCAAATGTTTTCATTTAAGCATTGCCTTTGTAATCAGGAATACTAGAGGGTTTGAAAAAGAAAAAGGGATACTTTGTGTCTCGGCCAGTGTGAGAGGGCAGGAGGGCTGGAAGGAAGAGTTCTGGAGTAGGACATTGGCCAGAGAGACCACCTGTCTGGGCTGGGGAAATTCCAACCTTTGGACCAGAACTAAGTCTCCTGAAGCAGAAGGGAAAACTCAGTGGTATTACAGAATCCTGAGTCATCTCTATTCTTAAAGGAGTATATATGTTTCTGAATTCCTAACTTGATGTTGTCGCTGCTAGAAGCACACAAAAGGAACAGGTGCTACCGTTTCCCTCTAGGAAGGAGAGCCAGGTGGCCAGGGAGGGAGCAAGGTAGCAGTTTCACTTTACACTTTTTTGGTAGCTTTTGAGTTATAAACCATGCAAAGGTATTACCTACTCCAAAAATAAATAAAATGTAAACATGAAAATAAAGTACTTTCAAAACAGCACTGTTAAACCAGTGTTCAAAATGTTAAGCGTATATACAGCTGCATGGATAAACATAGCCACTTGAAAACAATGAATTAATTTTAAAAGGCTCACTAAGAAACATTTGGAAAATACAGAAAAAGATTTAACAGTATATGTGTTTTACTTAGCGTCTCATCACTCAAAGAACACCAACATTACTATGATAGCTTATTTCTTTCCAGGTTGTTTTCTGTGTCTGGGAGTTTTGCTTTGCTTTTTTGGGGGTCTGGATCACTCTGCATTTAAATTTTATAAATCACTTCTTAAAGATCTAAGCATGGATAAATGCTTACATTATAGTATCACGGTATAACTTTGACTATCATTCTTAAAGGCTGGTATTGGGTCCTCACTTAAGATGGGAAACTCTGAGAAATCTCAGATGGAAATTCCTCTCCCCGCCTTCCCTGTGACTGGAGGTGCGGGGAGAGGGAGGCTTCCGGGCTATTAACCAACAGAGCACTCTGCATGTCCCGGAATCATCTCTACCCTTGATTCTCAAGACACCTCCCTCCCCATCACCCTGGCTCACTTACGATCCCTGCAAGGAGGAGAGACAGGAGGAGAGACTGTTTGCGTTGGGGCCAGTGGAGATGGAGATTGGGGGAGGGCACCGGGAGTCAGTAAGAGTGATGGGGTGTAGGACTGGGGGAGGGAGCAGAAAAGAGGAAATGATGGATGGGAAGGAAGACAGCCGGAGACAGGAAAACTGTCAAGGAAGGGTGAGGGGAGCCGGGTGGGGGGGGCGTGTTTGCTTCTCTTTTTTCCACACCAGGAGGGTGAGTTTCTCTGAGATGAAACCACACAGCAGCAGGACCAGCCTGAACAGCCGTGCCCATCACGGTCACTCTCCACAAACCACTCCCAAAGACCTACTGTGTGCTGTGCCCTGGGCTCAGAGGGCTCAGAAGGGGTGCCCTTAAGATGGTCAAGGGTGAACGTCGTTCTGCTCACAGAAGACAGGGTAGGCTCCTGGATGAGATGGCTGCAGTGGGGACCCATGAGCTGAGGGCACACCATGGGCATTTAGGGTCTGAGTGTGCATTTAGAGACAGTGTGTTGTGGGATCCTGGAGAATCACTATTCCTAGAAGTGGGACAGCCTTGTTTTATGGGGAAGAGAGAAAGGCATAAAGACAGAGAGATGTGGAGTTAGATCCAGAGAGACTGGGAGCCATAGAGATGGTCATGGGCAAAGAGACAAAGGGAGGGAAGGAAGAGAAAGGCAGAAAGGGAGATGGGAAGAGACTGAGAAGCAGAGAGACACAGAGAAGGCAGATACAGAAGAGAGACACTGGGAAGAAAGGCTGGCAGGGGAGCAGGGGGAGAGAAGTGAGAAGCAAGAGGAGGAGATACCCAGCCTGCCTGGTGGAGGAGAAGCTGTGCACATGGTAGGAATCCAGAGGGAAAATGACAGACATAAGAGAAGACATACAGACAGACAGATAGACAGACAGAGAGATTGGCACTTCAAAGGGAAAGAGGCCGAGGGCGTGACAGGAACAGAGAAAGGGAGAACAGTGACAGCAGCCATAGGGCACAGTGGACAGACCAGAAGCAGCGACACCATCCCTAGGAGACCCCACCCCACACCTTCAGGAGCCTCCCTGGCCCCAAGGATGGGAGCACGTTAACCGCTTCGACATGCCCATAACAACCTTCTCCGGCTCCCCGTCGCCTCTAGAATGGAGCCCACCCCTCTTCTCTGGCATCCAGGCCCCACAGACCTGCTTGCCCTGCCCCCACCCCGCCCCCTGTCCTGCCTCGGCTCAGGGCCCCAGTTGGGACCTCAGGGACTCCTATCACTTTTCCCCCTGTGCCTGGACCAACGTGTCCTAATGCCATGAGTCACATAGGAAAATACGTTTCTGGTAGAAAACACATTAGCAAGCCCCCTGAGTGACGCTGGATTTCCACGTCACTCTAATGGTACATGGTGCCTCTCCAAATCCACTTAAGCACTAAGCGTTGGCTGACTTCAAGAGCAATGTCAAAAGTAAATGTTTTGGGTCTGTGCCCACCTGCCCATGACTTTTACATAACACTACTTCAAAAGCAATGTTAAGTAAAAGTCACTGGCAGGTGGGCACAGACCCACAAGGGGCGTGGACTGTCTGAAGCTCAGGAGCCATTGCCTCCTTCAAAACTCACTTTCAGGCCTCACCTCCCCAAGGGGGCCTTCCAGGATGCCAACTTCTCCTATGGTCCTCTTGCTGCTCCCTGGGCTCAAAAAGGGAGTAATGTCTGCTGTGGGGAATGGGAGAGGGGGACAGCCTCAGAGAGGAGGTACAGTGGGCCCGGGCCTGAGGATGAGTCCAGGGAGAAAGGGACAAAGAGAGAACAGCGTAAGGAAAGCCAGAGATGGGAAGGACAGGACACACCTCCCGCCTTCCCAGCCACCGCTGCCTGCTCCATCCTAAGTCCACCTTCCCACTGCCTGTCTGTTTCCCTCGTTCCGGACCTTGCCCTCACTCCTATTCCTGCCTGAAGATCCACCATCCAAGTTGGGTGCAAATGTGGCCAGGCTCCCCCTGGGAAGTTGGGTTCACACTTTCTCTTAGCACCTCAGCCTTAGGAGACGTCTCCCCTGTCCTGTGGCTCTTCCTCTCCCCTTCCCAACTCTGCTGTCTTCCTTTCTCATCAAACAGCAGTGCAAAAGGGACCAGCACAAGGCAAAACTTCAACCCCTCATTGTGCAGGTGGGGAAACTGAGGCCCAGAGAGCGAGGACACCCACCCCAAGTCACACAGCAGTAACCTCAGAGCCATCCCAGGACCCAGAGCTCCCTCACAACTGGGGCTTCTGTGCTCCCAGGCTCCTACCATTCTTCTCCTTGGGCCCCTCCTGCTTGCCTCCCTTCCTCCCCGTCTCCTGCCCACTCTTCCCAAATCCCTACCCACTCTCTCCTGCTCTCTTTTCTGCTAAACTTGCCTCTCCCACACAGACCAGCTCCGCACACACACATACTTATGCATGCATGTGCACACGATCACACACACAGCCGCATACACACACGTACTCACACTCTCACACCCACTTTCTCCCACCTCCGTCTTCCAGGCTTCCCCCATCCATGCCAACTGTCCAGCCCAAATTGGGGACAGGACCCTTCCGGAAGCTGGAAGGGAACAGGGACAAGACGGCGGCTGGGCAGGAGCAGAAGATGGTGGAGAGAAAAGCGAGGTGCTCCCCCACCCTGGGCCCTGAGTTCCAAGCATGTGGCCAGATATTATTTTAATAAACCCGGCGCATGTTGCCCTCACGCCAGCTGCCACACACCCTCTCTCATCCAGTGGATCTCATTTATTCCTCGTTAGCAAAATCACCTGTTTGTCAAATAAGGACAGCTCAGTGAGACATTAAATTGCACTGAAGCTGGGGGTGGCTTGGGGACCGTGACAGGCAGCCGGGAGGGTGGCAGGGAGGAAGGGGGGAGGAGGTGGAGGTGACTTCAATTCCAACTTTGATCTGGACACAGGGGAAGTCCTCAACTGCCGGCAGCCTCACCCCCAACCCAAGAGTTGGCCAGTAGCCACAGGCATGGGGCTGGGGGCCTGCTGAACTTGGAGAGGCTGAATTTGGGAATGAGTCAAATTTTCCTATGGCATCAGCCGGAGAGGGTGCCAGCAAGGTTGTGAGGAGAGGGCAGGAATTGGGCAGCCTACTTCTCCCCTTTGGAGAGCTGGCATGGGAGAGAGCCCTGCAACAATAAATAGGCATGCAACATTGCAACACTGCATTTCTCCAGCCAGAAGCAAAGAAAAATGGTATCCCGTGGCAGTTAAGCACACAGATCTGGAGTCAGGCAGAGATGGATTCAAAAACCTGTTTGGCTGCTCTCCAGTTGTGCGCACTGGGACAGGTCACTTGACCTCCCTGAGCCCCTCTTTTGCAGCTGTAAGTTGGGGCTAATGTCAGTACCTACCTAGTGGGGTTGTCTAGTTGATTATTCCATTATTCAGGCAATAGCCCAGTGCCTAGACCAGGGAACATGATTAACTTTACTGTTTGAACACATCAGCCTGCAGCCAGGTTCAAAGTCAGTGGCAATATCGCCACAAACTCCGATTCTGTCACTGCCCTTTGCTTCCTCCCTGAAAGCCCCTCTCCTTGTTTTCAGGATGTCCCCAGATAACTGGGTTTTCCCACTCTACACTGCAAGCTCCGCAGATCAGAGTCTACAGCTGCGTGGCTCACCTTGAGCACATAGCATATGTTCAGGAACTGTTTGTTGACTGACTAATGAACCAACCCCCTCCTGCCCCTCTGATCACCACTTTTTTCCCTGGATGTATCTTCTTCCAACACTCTAGCCCAGAGCTGTCTGATAAAAATATAATGCAAGCCACAAGTACAACATTAAATTTTCTAATAGCCTCATTTTGAAAAATAAATGAGACAGGTGAAATAAATTTTTGTTTTTGAAATGGGGTCTTGCTATGTTGCCCAACCTGGTCTCAAACTCCTGGCCTCAAGCAATCTTCCCGCCTCAGCCTCACAAAGTGTTAAAATTACAGGCACAAGCCACAGCACCCAGCATGAAATGAAATTTAAACATCTGTTTTATTTAACCTAATGTTTCCAAAATATCATTTCAACATGTAATAAATATTTAAAATTACTGATGAAATATTTTACAGTCTCTCTTTCATGCTAAGTCTTCAAAACCCAACATGTGTTCTGCACTGACAGCACACCTCAAATCAGACTGGCCCCATTTCAAGTGCCTGATAGCCACTTATGACTAGTAACCTCCAAATGCTGTCGGGTGCAGTTCCAGACCCTGGCTAGGACAGGCCATCAGCATCATTTGCAAGTACTTTTTAAACAATGATATGCAGTCAGTTGTCTGAACCTGAGCTCATGGAAGTCACTGAGCTGATTCGCCATCCAAGTGAGTACACGGCTGTCACAACATTGGCTCCCGGGACCAATATAGAAATGCCGAGTCCCTGACTCTACCCCTAGACCTCCTAAGTGAGAATCTGGTTTGAGGGCTTACTTTTTATCCTGAGGTCATTGTAGATTCGCAGTTCGTTGTAATAAATAATACAAAGAGCTGGTATACCCTTCATGCAGTTCCCCCCAATGATAACACCTTGCAAAACTCTAGTATAAATCCCAATTTGAAAATTGATATAACTGACATTGACCCAATTCACCCACCTTATTGAGATTTTACCAGTTTTACTTTTTCGACTTTTAGTTTACCCTCATTTGTGGGTGCATTTGGTTCTGTGCAAGTCTGTCATGTGTAGATTCATGCAACCCCCACAATTGTCAAGAAACAGTTCATCACAGGACTTCTCACGCTACACTCGTCTACCACACTCACCTTCTACCTCATGTCCTCCCCAGTCCTGAAGAATTTGCTTTTTACCCCAATTCCAGGTGAGGCACATGCATGTTAAGTGAGAATCAAATGCTGAGTTTTTCTCTCTTCCATTTTCTTTTGATCATTTGGATAACTTGAGAGAGAAAGTCTTAGTAGGGACCCAGTTGTTTGTTAACACCTCTCTCATGCTGGCTAATTCCTTCTGTGACCTTGAGCAAGTTACTGGGCCTCTAGGAGTCCCACTTCCCTAATTTGTACAACGGGATCACAGTTGTATCCAACCATAGTGTCGCTGAAAAGATTAAATAAGATAATGTTATAAAATGCATCTGAAGGAGCTGAGCCAAGGAAAACCTAGAACTCTGCCCCTCAACCTTCCATTCCTAAACACAAGAGGAAGATGCTCATTGCAGCATTATTTATGGTTAAACAGTGGCATAACAATGGCTAAATTCATGATAGTACATCGTGCAACGAAATATCTTGCAATATTTAAAGATTCATGTTATAAAAAGCAAAAATTGACAAATGGGATCTAATTAAACTAAAGAGCTGCTGCACAGCCAAAGAAACTATCATCAGAGTAAACAGACAACACACAGAATGGGAGAAAATTTTTGTAATCTATCCATCTGACAAAGGTTTAATATCCAGAGTTCACAAGAAATTTAAACACATTTACAAGAAAAAAATAAATAACACCATTAAAATTTGGGCAAAGGACATGAACAAACACTTCTCGAAAGAAGACATACATGCGGCCAACAAACATGAAAAAAAGCTCAACATCACTAATCATTAGAGAAATGTAAATCAAAACCACAGTGAGATACCATCTCATGTCAGTCAGAATGGCTATTATTAAGAAGTCAAAAAAAAAAAATGCTAGCGAGGTTGCAGAGAAAAAGGAACACTCTTACACTGTTGGTGGGAGTGTAAATTAGTTCAACCATTGTGGAAGACAGTGTGATGATTCCTCAAAGACCTAGAGGCAGAAATACCATTTGACCCAACAATCCCATTACTGGAAATATACTCAAAGGAGTATAAATCATTTTATTATAAAGATACACGTACGTATATGTTCATTGCAGCACTATCCACAATAGCAAAGACACGGAATCAAACTAAATGCCTCTCAGTGATAGACTGGATAAAGAAAATGTGGCACACATACACCATAAAATACTACACAGCCATAAAAAGGAATGAGATAATGTGTTTTTCAAGGACATAGATGGAGTTAGAAGTCATGATCATCAGCAAACTAATGCAGGAACAGAAAGCCAAACATCGCATGTTCTCATTTATAAGTGGAAGGTAAATGATGAGAACACATGGGACACACGGCAGGGGACAACACACATCGGGGTGTGTCAGAGGGAATAGGTGGGGGCAGGGAGAGTACCAAGAAGAATAGCTAATGCATGCGGGGCTTAATACCTAGGTGATGGGATGATCTGGGCAGCACGTTTACCGACGTAACAACCTGCATGTTCTGCACGTGGACCCCTGAACTTAAAAGTTGAAGAAAAAAAATTGTGTTGTAGTTATCAATGAACTGCCAAAGAGGAATGTTTGTGCTGTTTTACTAGTTTTTAAATTAAAAAGAAACGCCTGACTGATGTAAAAGGTCAAATAGCTCAAAAATGTGTAATGGAAACAGAGTTTTCTATTCCCTACTCCCACTTTGCCCCAATCCAACTTATCAAGGGAAATTGCTGACCACAATTTTGTGTGTATCTTCCATATAGTTTTTATGCATATACAAATGTGTGTGTGTGTGTGTGGCACATGTGTGTGGTGCGTGTGTGTGTTTTATGCATATACAAATATATGTTTGTGTGTGTGTGTGTGGCCTGTGTGCATGTTGACACAAAGGGTGTCATGCTGTATGTACTGATAAGCAACTTTTCTCACCCAACCATGTAAGTGTTAAGTTGTTAAAGGAGAAAATCAAGTTACAAAAAAGCATATTCGGTATGATCCTGTATGATCCTAATTTTGTAAATATATGCAAAGAAGAAGATCAGAACTCCGTATCTGAAGAATAAATGTAACAAACCTATTTGCTGGTGGAGATGGGGGAGAAGACTGAAGATGGAAGTTTGAGACTCAGTCCTACAAGACACACAGTGTTCACCTTTCTGAGCCTCAGAAAGGTGCGGCTGTAAAACAAGCCTCTGTAAAATAAGACATAATCAGTATTCCCCGCCCCCACCCCAGAGGTGACATTTAGCAATCTCTGAAAATATCTTGGTTGCTACAATTGGGTGCTCCTCGAATCTAGTGAGTAGAAGCCGAGAGCGCTGATAAACAACCAGACAGCCCCCTACGACAGAGAATTACATGGCCCAAAATGTCAAAGTGCTGAGGACAGAAAACCCTCGCTATAATAATAACCCCTGTGCACCTCACCAGGCTCCTGTGAGATTCTAGGAGTGCGAGATAACTGGAAGCTCTTGTTATCACCATCGCTGTTCTATCATTGTGACGGTGCTTGCCATTGTCAGCAATTTTGAAGAGCTGAATATTTCTGAAACCTGGAAACGCAGTCAGTTGTCTGAACCTGAGCTAGTGGAAACCATTGGGCTGATTCACTGTCCAGGTGAGCACGCGGCTGTCACATTTGCTCGAGGGACCAAGCCATAGGATGACCCCTCCTTCCCCTGCCCTAGGCCCAAGGCAGCAGGGCACAAGGTGGACCAGCAGGCTGGCCGGGGCATCCTTGGGCCTGGCGTGAAGCCCCAGCCGGCGGCTGACCAGCTGGCCGAGCCCCTGAGTGGGGGCCCAGCTGCCCAGCCTGGGCACCGGCCCTCTCTGCCTTCTCCGGCTGCTCCCAGGGAGCAGGAATTAGCAGGACGGCATCCTTTGCACTTCCCAAGCTCATTAGCTCCCCAGCCTCATTCTCTGCAGAAAACTTGTGGCCTCACGCTCGACTGCTGGGCCCATGATTGTGGCCAGCGGGCCTCCTCCATCCCACCGGGGGCCACTCCTTCCCATCTGCCTCCCTGCTTGGAATCTTCTCCTTTGCCTTCTCCCCTCTGTTGCCCCCAGCTGCCCCTCTTGACTCCACGTCCTCAGTACCTTCTCAGCTTTCTTTTCTCCAGGGCTCTCCTGGCAGTGGGCACCATGCCTCCTAATCAGACCCTGAGCCCCGAGACCCTCCCCCACATCCCCTAAAAGAAGAGAAACCCTTGGAGGATTCATAGACACAGAATTTGAAAAAGAGACCTTGAGGCAGTGGCTCAGGCCTGTAATCTCAGCACTTTGGGAGGCCAAGGCAGGCGGATCACTTGAGGTCAGGAGTTTGAGACCAGCCTAGCCAACACGGTGAAGCCCCGTCTCTACTAAAAATATAAAAATCCGCCAGGCGTGGTGGCGCGTGCCTGTAGTCCCGGCTATTCCAGAAGCTGAGGCAGGAGAATTGCTTGAACCTGGGAGGCGGAGGTTGCAGTGAGCCGAGATTGTACCACTGCACTCCAGCCTGGGCAACAAAGCAAGACTCTGTCTCAAAAAGAAAAGAAAAAGAGACGTTGATCTTGCTCACTGCATAGGTGTGAAAACTGAGGCCCGGGGAGAGCATGACTTAGCTGATGTCCAAGAGTGAGTTGGGGAATCAAACATACATTCATTTATTTCAGATGTATGGCATCAGCAGGCACTGCTCTAGACGTTAGGAACATAGTGGTGAGCAAGTCAGCCACCGGGGAAGGAGGGTGGGGAGAAGGCATGAAGCCTGATGGTCTGAGTTGGGCAAAGACCTGCCCGCCAGCAAGGACGAGGCTTGCTTCCCGGGTGCCCAAGGTCCCCCAGCCTGTTCCAGCCCCCTGTTCCCCAGCTTCAGCCAAACTCAAGCCTCAACGTCAGTCCCTACTCTCGTGGCGCTTCCTGTCGAGACTGGGGGGCTTGCAAAGTTTTCCGGCAAAGGGCCAGACAGCAAAATCTTTTGGGTTTTGCAGACCTCATACTCTCCATTGCAACAATTCAACACTGCAGTTGTAAGGTGAAACACAGTATGTTTTCTAAAAATGGGCATCACTGTGTTCCAATAAGACTTTATTTATAAAAGCAGGCCATGAGCTCAATTTGGCCCTCAGGGGTTAATTTGTTAACCCCTGGTCTAGGGATTTCTTTGTAGAGACAAGCTCTTGTTTTGTGGCTCAGGCTGGAGTACAGTGGCATAGTCATAGCTCACTGCAGGCTTGAACTCCTGAGCTCAAGGGATCTTCCAGCCTCAGCCTCCAAGTAGCTGGAACTACAGGCACAACTAATTCTTTTTAGGTCTTGCTATGCTGTCTTGCTGGTCTTAAACGCCTGGCCTCAAGCGAACCTCCTGCATTGGCTTCTCAAAGTGCTTGGATTACTGGCCTAAGCCATCATGCCCTGCCAAAGCGTTTCTTAATTCTTAGATTTTTTTTTCCACCCAGCAGCCCCAGCAATTTCCTTTTGCTTAATTACATGGGATTGCATTTAGAGAACAAAGAGAATTTTCTCCTTGATATTTCCCAGCCAAGGGATGGCCAAGAGCAGAGGTTGACCAGAAGGCCAGGCCACTGAAGGGCAGTGGATAGAGACTAGACTGAAAGGGCTGGTCATGATGGCCAGCCTGCATGCCCCAGCCTGAGTCTGCAAGTGGGTCCTAGCTTTAGATCCTCATTCAGTCTATCACCTGCAGGTCACTCAACTCCATCCTAGCCTTTTCCAGATCCACTTTGCAGATCCCTGCAATACCAGGGCCCCTGGAAATGACCTTGGGCTGGGAATCCAGGGTGTGGCTTCTTTCCTGGCTAAGCTTCTTCAAAAGGGTGCCTCAGTTTCCCCGTTGTTAACGCTGGGGGTCTCTGGTCATCCTCAAGAGTGGGGACTAGATTCATCAGAAAGCATGAGCAGACATGTGCACATACATGTACACATGTCATTCCCAAATTTTTCATTCAATCCCAAAGGGAGGTAAGAAATCCTATGTCTTACACCTGCATACTCCCACTGTCTGAATGCAAATCACCTCCACTGGGGTGGGGAAGGATTGTGTAGTGGTTAAGGAGGAGGACTCTGAAGCCCAGCTGCACTCCTTTAGCAGGTGAGAGACCTCAGGTAAATTACTTCCCCTCTCTGAGCCTGTATTTGACCTCAGTAAGATAGGGATCACCATAGCTCCCATCTCACAGGGTTGGAACGAAGCCAAGAAACAATTGCCTAGGAAGCCTTTAGCACAGCATGGCATGTAGCACACTGTCAATAAGCAATAGTCACTACGGTCATGTCATCGTCATGTCATTTGATCAAAATACTCTAAATGGTAGGCTAAGAAGCAATGTACCATCATTCCCATTTTACAGATGAAGAGACTCAGGAGAAGGCCTATGCCTGGCGTAGTGGATGCTGTGGTGTGCCGGCCAGGCCCCAGGCTGAGGCCCTCATTCCCCAGATGCTGCTGTGGTGGCTTCTGATGGTTCTAAGCTGTCAGCCCTCCTCAGGAACCGCCCTGGGCTGAAGGAAGGCCCCTTACCCAGAGCCGCCCATATCCAATGATAGGCACGGGTACAGTTGATTCAGGGGTGCAAAGGCTCAGCCCCCTTCACCTCAATTTGGGGCACGTCTGAAAGATCACCCCAGCTCCAGAGCTCCCCATCGCACCTGCATCCCAGCCCAACTTCTTTCTCAGCCCTATCCTGCCGTCCGACTTTCTTGCAGGCGTTTGTTATAAGAGCGCACCCCAGGAAACCACCTGCGTGCACATCTCTATCTCAGGGTCTGTTTTGGGGGAACCTGCCCTAAGATATCTAGCTAGCAAGCATTGAAGCCTGCACCAGCCCCTGAGCCCTTCCTGTCTCCCGCTCCAGGGCTGTACCCACCACATCACCCACTCTCTGCAAGAACATCTTCTTTTCATCTGGATAGAATAGAAATGTGAGCTCACAGAAAGCAATGATGGCTGGCTGCACTTTACTTGTTGGCTGTGAGTTTCTGGAGCCAAATGGAATCAGCATGTGTAAATAATAACAGGCACAGAGAGGCGTGATGTTTTGCCACATCCAGGCTAGCTCGGTTCAGGAGCTCCCAAGCTTGGTGGTGCATATTCCTTAACTGAAGGGGGATGGTTGCTAAAACACAGAGTGCTGGGCCCCGGCCCCGGAGTGTAGAATTCAGTAGGTCTGGAGTGAGACCTGAGAATATAGGTTTCCAGGTGATGCTGATACTGCTGGTCCAGGGACCATACTTTAAGTGAATACGGGCACAAGGCCTAGACTTAAAGACCCCTGCATTTAAATCCTGACAATACCACATGCATGCTGGGTGATCCTGGACAAGTTACTTACCCTCTCTGGACTTCCATTTCGTTATGCAGAAAATGGACGTGGAGGGAGGAACCTGCTCTGCAGGATTAACTGGAAGATCCAAAAGGTCATGAATGCAAAATGCCCACATCGTGAAATCTGCCATCATGATGCCCAAGCACAACGCTGGGCACGCCACATGCTTCCGTTTATTATTATTTTCATCACTAGTAACAGGTGGCTCATCATCTTCAGCTCCCCAGGATGCCTGCTGCTGTCTGCCTCCTTCTCTCTTTGCTGGGTGGCTCTCCCTGCCTGGGAGAGGAGCAAACTGAGGCATTTCCTGGGCCAAGGTCAGAGGCCCAGCTCAGGCTCCACCCTCCCCACCCATCTCTTCACCCCAGTCTCTCGCACAGCTTCCCCTCCTGGAGCCAGGGCTGGGCTCCTCTGGCAGGAAGTCTTCCCAAACAAGGAGAGAATAAAGAGCTTTCTGTCCACACCAGAAGAAAAACAAACCCCCACCGCCCTCCATTCCCCGCTAAGGAAATGATGGATTTCTGTTATTGTTGTTGTTGAAATCACTACCAGGGGAAATAGATCAAGGGACATTTTGCTGGCGAGAAAGCTCACTGTGTCACCGGGAAGAATACACATCTCTGCCATACTGCATTGCCTTTCTTTCCACAAGCTCCTTTTCCTCTCCCGCATACCTAGGGTGGGGCAGGACGGGACTTCAAGGGGCCAGCAGTTGGGGGCCCATGGCTTGAGAGTTGGGGACAGTCATCAGCTTTGCCCCTCCTTTCTCTTCTTCTAGACCCCCATTTCCCTGCTTCCTGTGGGTTATCTAAGGCAGGGGAGGGGTATAAACCAGTTAAATATTTCATTTGATTTTTCCCCTTTGTATAGGTGGTATGGAAAGGGAATAAATGGTATTCATAGGTGGGAAGGACAAAAAATGTCGTCTACAGGGAGAAATTCCTCTGGACTTGTGGTTGGTCTGAAAAGCAACTACACATCCCACGTCATCTGGGGTCATTTTGGCTTCCAATGTTCTCTACTGCTGTCCCTATAAGAGTCATGTGACTGAATGTACGTGGACTATCGGGAACTCACATTCCAGCCTAGGAGATAAAATGGGGCTGGGGGTTTTCATACGCTGGCTCTGCTCCAGTGATGACCGATCGACAGTGGATTATCTGCTTTGCCTCTATCTCTCTCAGCAAACCTTCCAGAAAGCACCAAAGGCTGGGCTGAGACCATGTGTACCTGGCCTCTGTTGGTATTCTCACCACCTTCTCTCTCTCCTGCCCCCAAACCTCAAGCTAGGAAAGAACAGGGGTTTTGTACCACATTTGAGTGCCAGTACCCCAAAAGTCCCACTGTGTGACCTTGGCCAAGTTTTTTAAACCTCTACAAGCCTCAGTTCTTTTCATCTGTAAAATAGGATAATCTCGCCTACCCCCCAGTGAGTTAAATTAGAGGATTAAATGAGAATAATCATAATCATGTCTATTAAATATCCAGAAAATAATGATAATCATTAACACTTACTGAAATGTGCCAAGCATTGCTCTGTTTTTATGTGGATTCATTCAGTTAATCTTTACAATACCCACAAGAGGGAGGTACTACTATTATCCACATTTTTTTTTTTTTTTTTTTTTGAGACAGAGCTTCATTCTTGTTTGCTTGTTGCCCGGGCTGGAGTGCAATGGTGTGATCTCGGCTCACTGCAACCTCCACCTCCCAGGTTCAAGGGATTCTCCTTCCTCAACCTCCTGAGTAGCTGGGATTACAGGCATCCACCACCACACTGGACTAATTTTTTGTTTGCAGAAAGGATGGAGGTTTCTCCATGGTGGTCAGGCTGGTCTCGAAATCCCCCACCGCAGCCTCCCTAAATGCTGGGATTATAGCTGTGAGCCACCACGCCTGGCCTATTATCCACTTTTTATAGATGAGGAAACAGAGGCCCAGAAGAGTGAGGTAGCTTTGCACAGGTCACACAGCTGGAAGGATGCAGCACTGAGTGCAGTCTAAGGGATCTGGCTAAACCCCTGTCTTAAATCCAGTTGCTCCTGGGATCCAGTGGTTTGACATTGCACTGACCAAGCCCTGGAGGCTTGACTGGGGTTGTTCTCTTTCCTGTTTCATTGATGCAATCATTTCTGGTCATTTATATGTGGCTGGCATGTTCAGATTTGTCCTCAGGGATTACCATCGGGTCCCCATGCCTATAGGAATGATGATCCCAAAAATGTCAAGGTTATATTTAGCATATCCTGTCATTCAAAGTATCTGAGCAAAGTGGTCGCCAGACATCTCTCTCATTCAAAACCTTTGCTTTTGGGAAAGCTTCTCTGGGTCTCACCTCTACCTCTCTTGCTCTGGTCTTGATCTACTTCCTGGGATTTTCAGCAGAGAGCTTTGCTCTGCACTCCCCACCACACCCACAGTGTAATGGACTCATCATTAAACTGCAGAAGTCTCCTCTCTGGCAAAATCATAACCCCATTAAACCCCAGGGGCCTCACATTCCCTGCTCTGCATCTTTCCTGAAGCTCTGATCCCCCATTTGGCAGAAGAAATCCCACATTTAACAAACATTCCTTAAAGAACTACAAGAGAACTGAGCTTAGCAGAAGGTGGAGACCTGAGTTTCTGTCTTTGAGGGCCAGATGTGCACATGTGTTTTGGTGTTTATCAATATCTACTCTCCAGGGAAGAACGTGACAGGAACTGCAAGCCACCTTGGAGGTTGGTGTTAACAATGCACAGCAGTTTGGCAGGCAGGGATATTTGGATGATGGCATGCTATCCTGGAGGACATGCTTCAGAGACAGTGAATATTCGTTTCAGCCAGAGCATGGGTATGTGGGAGATGCTACCAAACAGGTGTTTGAAAATCCTTGCTAAGGTGCCTGGACTTGATCTGATAGACAACAGGGAAATGTGAAAGGGCTGACAGATGTATCAGGGCTTGGTTTTAGGGTGATGGAAATTCATGGTACACGCCTATCTTGGGTGCCATCTCCTCCTTGGGAATGTTCAAATGCTAGTGGTTTATTTGGGAGATGATCTCAACTGAAATGCGAGTGGAGAGGTACGGAAGAAGAGAAGACACCAATAAAAGGAACATTAGGAACCAGTTTCCACCTTGGATATCTGAAGCTTAACCCCACCGGAAAGATCACAGAGAATCAGAGAACACACAGCTCAGTTATTCCCTGTCCACAGGATGAGAAAGGCTGATCATTGGTCTGTCATTGGTTGAAGCTGTTTGCCCAGCCAGCCTGCTCCCATCACCAGAAAAAAGTCCTTGGGCAAAGAGTAAACCTCCTTCCCCAAGTAGAAGTAAAGGCCCTGACGGTGTCTGCTGTAAGTGCTCGATAGATGTTCATTGAATGAATGAATGATATTCTGTGTGTCTGACACTGTTCTGGGATAGTAGAATGTAGAGATGACTTAGAACCCTGGAAGAGCTCATGACAGTAAGGAAGACGGACACACACACACACACACACACACACACACACACATGAAATATGCAAGTATAAACTCCCCTAGAAACTTTTGCCTATTTTTAGTTATAGTCAGCCGAGAACACCTTCTGGGAAATTAGGGTTATCACTGTGTTTTCCAAAGTGCATTTCAGGGAACTCTCCTCCCAGGACATGCTCTGAGCTTGGGGAATGCTCTCTGGCCAATCACTGGTGGAATTCTATATACTCTGTTCACAACAGCCAGGAACCATGGATCAATTTCTATTTGTTTAACCCAGAATTTGCCAAACATTTGACAGACTTATCCTCCAAGGTTCAAATCAAGTCCAGCAAAATTGGGTCAAGCAGTTCACTAGAATCTTCACTCTGCTGAGCTGGAGAAGATTACATACAATGCTGCCCATGAAACTCTGCAATGATGGAAGTGTTCTGAACCTGTGTTATCCAATATGGCAGCCGCCATGGCTCTTGAGCACTTGAAATGTGGCTAGTATGACTGAGGAACTGAATTTTTTTATTTTAATTAATTTAACTTTAAATTGAATGCTTGTATCTACCTAATTGGACAGCATCGTTGCACCATCCAATTTTTGCCTGATACCCAGTTTCCCCATTGAGCTTGCACCAAACGAGCACAGTGACCAGCACAGAATGACCCCTCTGTAAATCACAGTGTTGCCACAATATTGGCTGCCATTTGCTGAGCACTTGCTGTATACCAGGCATTAATAGCTTGATTTAATCCTCCAATAGCCTAAGGAGGTCAGTGCTATTGTTATCAAATCCATTTTCCAGATGAAGTGGAGGCATAGGGGCATTAAGTGACTTGTGCAAGCTCTGAAAAGTAAGAAGAGATGACGGGTCCAGGGACTGTGCCTGGGGGCTTCTGACTCTACGTTGCCTTTCTTAATCCCTATAGTGCACCCATATGCCAAGACTGGCTTCCAGGACAATCTCAGAAACAGCGCTGGGATGAGAGGTGAGACCCCCACACCTCCTTCTTTGATGGGGCATATTCAAGATAAAGAGGTATTTTTCTCCACCATTAAATGCCTACTGAGTATGCACAGAGCATAGGCTGGACACTGGGGAGGAAGGGAGCTATGGAAGTCACAGGTGCACCCCTTGGGGATCTCCCCATCTACTGGGGGCAGCAGACAAGTAAGCAATTACCCACAATACAGCAAGCTAAGAGCCCAGGGAGGAACAACCTGCTGCCTCCCCCACCAGCACCCCTGCCCAGTCTGGCCCAGCCCAGAGCCTCCTCCTCTTCCTCACAAAGAAGCCCGGGATGCCCTGCCCGAGCCCTTCCCCCAACAGTGGTGTGTTGTGCCCAGCGACTGAGGGTACATGATCCCATACCTTTCATCCCTTGCCGAGTTCAGATAAATCTCCCCCTCCTCTCCCTCTACAGCTGAAAGTCATCAGGTCTAGCTAGGGTTTCTCCCACTTATGCAGCTCATGAATATTTAACAGCATCTGCCGTGGAGGCGATAAAGCCCTACCAATCCTTGACAAATATGGCCTAATCTTTTCAATTTCGGGGTGCAAATATGCCTTCTGAGTCCTGTTTGTCACCTAGATTAATGGCCCAGGGTCCCATAATCCTTTGGTGCTAATTCAAGTGGTGGCCGGCCGGTGTGTGCCTGTCAGGGGGATGTTGGGACACACACACACACACACACACGCACACACACACGGAGTGATTAGTCATGTGAGAATTACTTGTGGCAAGCGTGTGTGTGTGCGTGTGTGTGTGTGTGAGTGTGGCCACTGTGTGTAGCATTTGTATATATATAGGCCTGTATGGGTAGCCTGTGTCTTTGTGCACCTCGACCATCTGTTTACAAGTGTTCGGGTGTATGTGTCCAGGTGAGTCGCGTATGGTCTGTGTCTGTGTTTGTTCCATTAGTATGAGTGCATGTGTGCATGCGTGCATGTAGAGTGTAAATACCGTGTGTGTCTGCGCCTGTGTTTCTATGGGGGAAGGAGCATGTAAACCAGCTGAACATTGACGGCTTCACCTTTGTACTGGTGGTGATGGAGAGGCAGGAGGTGGTAGTCACAGGTGGGAGGACATAAGAAAATATTACCTACAGGGGAAAACTTCTCTAGAATGTTTGTAATCGGTCTGAAAAGCAACCGCACATCCCCCATCCTCTGGGGCCATTTTCATTTCAAGTATTTTATGTTGCTGTCCCTATAAAAGACATATGATCAGATATCTATATGGACTATCTGGAGTTTACAATCCAGTAGAAAAAAATGAGTGTGTGTGTGTGCGCTCATGCATATGTGTATGCAAGTGTGTGTGCATGTGCATATTGTTTTAGTGCCTTCATACACTGCTCTAGTGCAGACAGAGATCCACAGTGGTTTACCTGCTTCCCTCTCTTTCTCTTAGCAAACCTTCACAATTTCACCAAAAAGAAAGATTCAGACCCTGTGGATCTGGCCTCTGTTGATGTACTAACCACCTGGTTCACTTCTCTCCAGATCCGTTCTCAGAGTAGCCCAGCAGGTGCTGGGGATGTGAGTGTGAGATCTCTCCCTACAGCCCAGTTGAGAGCAGTGAGCCAGGTAAGTGGCCAGGAAAGCAAAGAGGGGCAGCCTCACCCCGGATGGGGCTGGGAAGGAGGGAGTGAGGTGCAGCGCACAAGGAGCTTGGACCAAAACTGGGACCAATGTAGACTGTCCACCCTCCCCATGTAAGATGACTCCATCATGCCAAACAACCCCATGTTCAAATGTAAAGACAGGCCAGGCATACTAACTCAGCCCTGTAATCCCAGTGCTTTGGGAGGCTGAGGCAGGAGGATCACTTGAGCCCAGGAGTTCAGGACGAGCCTGAGAAACATAGCAAGATCATATCCCTACAAAAAATTTTAAAATTAGCAAGGCATGGTGGTGTGCACCTCAGGAGGCTGAGGCAGGAGGATCCCTTGAGCCCAGAAGGTTAAGGCTGCAGTGAGCTATGACTGCACCCCTGTGCTCCAGCCTCGGCAACAGACTGAGACCCTGTCAAAAAAAAAAAAAAGTAGAGACAAAAATGCCCCCAGCTCAAGACAGAAGCAGATGCCTTCTGTTCACTCCTTAAACAAATATTTCTCTAGCACCAGCTATGTGTGCCTCTGTGCACAACACGGCGGCACGTCCATGGCATTTTACCCGGGCCATTCTGTGCTGAGGATGCTGATGTGGAGAAGAGAACCTGCTACCTTGAGACCTAAAATAGAGCACGCCAAGGACCGCGATAGGGAAAACGGGGAATCACGCAGGAGTGCCCAGCCTTCAGCAGAAACAACAAGAGCTGAGTTTATACTTTGGCAAAAGAACACAGCTTTGTGAACAAAACGCAGAATGTAGGCGGTATAGCTCCGTGGTTGGCAGCATTCACACTGGCGCCAGTCAAGACTACGTGTGGCTTTTTCCTCTGACACTTCGAAGTTACGTGACCTTGAGCAAGTCATTTGTTTTCTGTCGCTGATGTTCTGCAGATAAAGCTGGGGACACTGAGCAGGACGGTCACTCCCTGTGGCATGGCGTGAGGATTGCATGCCCTGCACATGCCATGTGCGTGAGACAGTTAGCACATGTGGTTGTTGTTATCATTATTATCACCTGCAGGCTCTGCTGTTACTCCCACCTTTCCCAAGACTAGAGAAATTTTCTTTTCTTTTTTTTTTTTTTTTTTTTTCGAGATGGAGTTTTGCTCTTATTGCCCAGGCCAGAGTGCAGTGGCCTGATCTTGGCTCACTGCCACCTCCACCTCCTGGGTTCAAGTGATTCTCCTGCCCCAGTCTACTGAGTAGCTGGGCTTACAGGCATGAGCCACCACACCCAGCTAATTTTATATTTTTAGTAGAGATGGGGTTTCTCCATGTTGGTCAGGTTGGTCTCGAGCTCCTGATCTCAGGCGATCCACCCACCTCAGCCTCCCAAAGGGCTGGGATTACATGCATGAGCCACGGCACCTGGCCGAGAAATTTTCAATAGTCCTGGCTTAAGGAGCTTCATCCACAAACATCCTTCCTGCAACCTAGCCAGTGGGAAAAAGAGACCGTTTCAAGACCTCTCCCCGATTTGTAAGGAAGGCTCCAAGCACTGGTCCTAGTTTTGGTCCAAGCCCCTTGCACCCTACACCACCTCACTCCTTCCTTCCCAGCCCCATCCTGGGTGAGGCTGCCCCTCCTCCATCCTCCATCCCCCAACCACTCACCTGTCTCACAGCCCTCACTGGTGAGTGGTGCAGATGCTAGTGATGGGAAGAAAAAGGGGAAAGGATGAAGGATTTTGGTCTTTCCTGGTGGCTCCGCTGGGCCACAGGGAGAGATCTCACACTCACATCCCCAGCGCCTGCTGGGCTGCTCTGAGACTAGATCTGGAGAGACGTGAAGCAGGTGGTAAGGACATCAACAGAGGATGGATCCACAGGGTCTTCGTCTTTTGTTTTGGTGAAATATTGAAGTTTTGCTGAGGGGTGAGAAGGAAGATTGCAAAGCAGGTAAACCACTGTGGATCTCTGTCTGCACTAGAGCAGTGTATGAAGGCACTGAGACAGGAAGGCTTTTCACAGGTAAATGAAGAAACAGGAACCTGCATCCCTACTGTCTGGACACCTACCTCCCAGGCATGACTGCCTCCAATCATCCTGGTATATTTCCCCAGACAACCAGATCCTTCCCTCCACCGTTATCCAGCCTACCCCACAGAGGAGGCCCCAGCTCTGAGGATGCAGGTATTCAGGGACTCAAGAAGTGACCAGAACTGCATTGACCAATGGCCACTTCTCTGTAAGCTGGGGAAAATCACCTTGTTTGGATGTAAGAGGAATCCAGGGCAACACTTTAAAGAATTAGGGTTAGAAGTGTGTTTCTCAGCCTTTTCATAACACAAAATCCTCCTCCCTCCCCTCCTCAAGAGTCTAAGAATGCCCACCCATAAACGGTTGGGAATTTCTGCCCTGCCATCTGTACATCCCCATAAACCAAGGAGATTCTGTTCATCTCTCTTCTCTGTAGTTTGTGTGAGGAAAACAAGAGGCTCAGCTCTTTTTCCAAATGCTACTAATTTTTCAAATGACATCTACCCCTCTCTGGGAGTCTCTCACTAGCAACCAATCCATCCACACCTGAATCAACAGTCTCTGTATTTGCTTATTATTTCCTGGAGGACGGAAACCAAGGCCAGGAGAACTGTAAGCCTCCACCCTGGCCTTTGAAGCTACTGTAATAAATATGCTAAAGCAGCCAGAACATTTAAACAACTGTTGATTATTACTGAGGGCAGCTGTGGTGCTTCAGGAGTTGCATATAGCGGTTGTGGTAAGCAGTCTTGAAGATGGCCACCTCCAAGATGGCCACCATAAGATGGCCCCAAGGTTCCCCACCTACCAGTATTCATTCCCTTGTGTAGATCTCACCCCTTGAAAGTGGGCTAGACCTAGTGACTCACTTCCAATGAAGAGACTATGGCTAAAGAAACGGGATGTCACCTCCAAGATTCAGTTGGGAAAAGGTTATGACTTGTTTGCTCCCTCTCTGAGATCCCTGGCTTTGAGAGAAGCAAGCTGACATATTGTGGGCAACCCTAGAAAAGGCCCCTGAGGCAAGAAACAACGTCTCTAGCCAAAAGCTGGTAAGAACCTGAAACCTGCCAACAGCCCCATGAGCGAGCCTGGAAGCAGAGCCTCCCCCAGTTGACCCTGGCTGACACCCTGATTGCAGCCTGCGAGAAACCCTGACCCAGAGGCCCCAGCTAAGCTGCTCCTGATTCCTGACCCACAGAAGCTGTTAGGTAATAAATGTTTATTATTTACAGCCATTGAGTTTGTGGTTATCTGTTATACAGAAATAGATAACTAATAAAATGTTCAAGCATGACCTGAGTTCAAATCCTGGACTCTGCTGTTTCCAACCTGTGTAACTTTGGACAAATCACTTCACCTCTTGGTGACTTGGTTTCCTTTTCTGTAACGTGGGGTAATAATAGGACCTACTTCAAAGGGTTGTTGTGAGAATTAAATATGCTAATATAGGTAAAGGGGCAGGGGGGTGGCTCACACCTGTAATCCCAGCACTTTGGGAGGCTGAGGGGGGCAAATCACTTCAAGATCAGCCTGGTCAACATGGTGAAAACCGGTCTCTACCTAATATACAAAAATTAGCCAGGCATGGTGGTGGGTAACTGTAATCCCAGCTACTCAGGAGTCTGAGGCATGAGAATTGCTTGAACCTGGGAGGCAGAGATTGCAGTGAGCCAAGATCACACCATTGCACTCCAGTCTGGACAACAAAGCAAGACTCCGTCTCAATAATAATAATAATAATATGGGTAAAACATCTGGTATATAGAAAGCATTCTATAAGAGTTAGCATTACTAGTATTGTTACCTCCGAAAACTTAAGTCTGAGGTAACTCAGATGACACATGGAGACAAGGGAAGAAACTAAATGACCAGGGAAATGTCCCATGCAAATCAGCAGCCTTGAGAATGGAGGATCAACTTGCAACCTGCACCACATCTCCAAAACACCCTTCAACAATAAATTTAACCTACATTTTCAGAGAGTTAATGAAGTGCACCCCACATAGCACATTGTTCAACAACAATCCTACGAGATAGATACTGTGGTAGATTATTCCCAGAGGGAGCCAGCATGGATTCCTTCCCTTCCTGTACACCCATGCTGTTTCCCTTGAATCTAGTCTTGCCTTGTGACTTGCTTTGACTCTTAGAATGCAGCAGAAAAGATATTCTGAGATTTTTCAAGCCCAGGTCTTAAGAGGACGGGTAGAGTCTGCTTTTTCCTCTTTGAAGTCAGGTTCCGCGTAAGAAACCTAACTACCCTGAGACCACCATGTTGTGATGAAGCCCAAGCCAACCACAAAGAGTAAGAGGTCACAAGGAGGGGCACTGAGACAGGCACCGGACACTTGGTCCTCCCCATGCAGTCCAGCTGCCACACAAATGCAGCCGCACAAGTGACACCAGCAGACACCACATTGGAGAGTCTCCCAGCTGAGCCTGATCAACCTACAGCATTGTGAGAAATAATAAATCATTGTTGTTTTCAGCCACTAAGGTTTGGGCTGTTTTCTTATGTAGCAATAGATCACTGAAATGAGCTATTATTTTATTTTCTATTTTACGGATGAGTAGACTGGGTCACTTGGCTGAAGTAGCATAGCCATTGGGTGGTGGTGCCTCGGGTGGGATTTGACCCCATGAAGACTGACCCCTGCAAATCTTACCATACAAATTCAAGTTCAAGTATGAGTTGCCCTTCCTTCCTTCGGGAGGCCTTCCCGGCCCACTCTGAGGATGCTTTTCAGAAGAGCAGCCCTCTGGCCATACGCCACCATATGGCTAGTGGCCTCATTTCTAGGACAGTGAATTCCTGATCTGAACCCCCAGCACATAGTAGGTATTCAGAAAGTATAGGCTGGTTTGATTTGTAAGGCACCTCATACTTTTTCCAAATTGTTTCCTGCCCAAGACCCCATTTGGTCTTCACCAAAACTCAAAGTGAGTACAGGACAAGGAGAAAAGGCTTTACTGAGCCGATGTGAAACATCGGCCCAGATAGCAAAACAAGCGAATGACCGAGCTTGACCTGGGGCCTGGATTTGCCAAACCCAGATCCCCGGCCAAAGAATGTGACCAGATGATCTCAGCAAAGGAAAGACGAATGCCAGGCATGTGTCTATTCGTGGGGAAGATATGTCCTGCTATGTACTGAGATGTGGGCAAAGTATAGCCGAGGGTTTCTCAGCCTCTGCACATTTGGGGCCAGATATTTTGTGTCGCGGGGGCTGTCCCGTAAACTGTAGGGTGTTTAGCAGCATCCCTGGCCTCTACCCACAAGATGACCAAAAATGTCTCCGGGCATTGCTGCCTGTCCCTTGGGGCCAGAATGGACACTAGTGAACAAATTCACACTTGGCGGTGTCACTTCTAACTCCTACACTATTTGTTAAAGCATTTGTATCAGTGAAAGCTGTGTTTTATTTTATTTTGTTTTTATTTGCACAAATTTATGGGGTTTTAAAAAATCTGTAACAACCAATGTTTAGGATGTTGCTGATCAATGGTGCAAGCAAACTTCATTAACAGCAGGGTCGGTTGGCTCAAACTTGTGGGAAATCCACTTGTAAACATGATCACGGATGTGTCCTTCAATGCAGTAAACCCATGTATCAGTCAGGGTCTTTATTTTATTTTATTTATTTTATTTTATTTTATTTCTGGAGACGGAGTCTCACTCTGTCACCCAGGCTGGAGTGCAGTGGCATAATCATGGCTCGTTGCAGCCTTGACCTCCGGGTGCAAGCAATACTCTCACCTCAGCCTCCTGAGTATCTGGGACAACAGACAGGCATCACTACATCCAGCTATTTTTATTTTATTTTATTTTATTTTATTTTATTTTGTTTTATTGGAGAGATGGGATCTCACTATGTTGCCCGGGTTGGTCTCAAACTCCTGGGCTCAAGCAATCTTCCTGCCTCAGTTCCCAAAGTGTTGGGGTTACAGGCATGAGCCACCATGCCAGCTCAGTGACAGTCTTAGAAAGAGATGGAATTCATCCCCAGATGGTTCAAATAAAAATATGTTAATGAAAGGACTATCTACAGGGATATGAGGAGGGTTAAGAGAGCCAACAAGAAAGGTGGAGGGACCCAGAGACTAGCAACACTGGGGACCTGTTTTCCCCACCCCCTGCCATCACCCACTCCCCAGTGCTGAAGGGCAGGGGATGAAATGGCCCTGACAAAGCCCCGTGCTGGAGGAGGGGCCACAGGAGCTATAGTCTGGAGGGTCAACTATGGTCCAAGGCATGCTGCAGAATCAGGGAGAGAGGCAGGAGGAAACACCCCAACCTCTCTCTCCTCCTTCCCTCCAATGGTGCCCTCCCACTGGCCAAACCCAGTGTAAGCCAGACAGCAAGGGAGCCCATAAAATATAGAGGTCAGCTTCCCGGAGCACAGACCAAGACGGAAGAGGAGGGAGAGGCTGGATACAGTGGCTCACACCTGAATCCCAGCACTTACAGAGACCGAGGCAGGCAGATCATTTGAGGTCAGGAGTTCAAGACCAGAATGGCCAACATGGTGAAACCCCATCTCTACTAAAAATACAAAAATTAGATGGGCGTTGGTGGCATATGCCTATAGTCCCAGCTACTCAAGAGGCTGAGGCAGGAGGATCGCTTGACCCGGGAGGCAGAGATTGTAGTGAGCTGAGACTGCACCACTGCATTTCAACCTGGGTGATGGGAGTGAAACCCTGTCTCAGAAAAAAAAAAAAAAAAGAGAGAGAGAGAGAATAAATGGGTCAAGAGGGAGAATAACAGAACCCCATTCCATGCGTGAAACCCTCTCTTGCAAATTAACTCAAAAAAAAAACCTCAGAAGTTAAAAGACCAAAGATGCACAAAGATGTTCATTCAGTGTTATTTATAATTCCCCAAATCTACATGGGAAATAAAAAATATCTCCCAGTCCAGTGTTCTTTCTACCATATCATCCCCTGGGACATCCCTGCTCCAGAAAGAGGCTTCATCACTTGCACCCGAGGCCCCTGGAGTTCCTGAGACCCGGGAGGAGGGTAGAGACTCATTTAATTCCCATTCCAGAGTTTGATCCCTGGGATGGTGCCTGAAACAGCTGCATGGAGACCAAGGCCATGCATGCTTTTGGAGAGCTGAGAAACTCACTTTTAGAGAAATGGTCGCCTACTGAATGGTTACCAGCACCAGGCAAGGTGGAGAAGGGAAGAAAAGCCGGGGTTCCTGGCTCCCTCTGTTCTCTCAGGACATCACTGAGCAGAGATAACACAGCAAATTGCTCAAGTTGATCTCCACAGTGCCTCACAGGCCTTAACTTCAGGATGCAGAGGCCCAGGCCACAATGGGGAAAGCGCTTCTCTTCCTCCTCCTTCGGATGCTACATCTCCTGGCTGCAAAACCAGGGTGGGGACAGGACCTCTAACAGTTCTGAGCTGGTCCCTCTGCCTGTGTCACATGCACTGTCCAAGCCTCAGCCTGGCCTTAGGAGGTTTGTATTACATCTGCCTTATGCATGAAGAAATGAGGCTCAGAGAGGTTAAGTCACTGCCCAAGGACACACAGCTACAAAGCAGAAGAACTAGGGCTCTCGCCCCAAGCTCGGCACTCCCAGCCTCTGAGGTCTCCAGCCTCCCCCAGTCTCCTCCTCCACTCCCTCCTGCCCTGCTTTCTACTGGCCCCGTCACCCACCCAGGCATTGGCTGGGAGAGAAGAGAAGAAGAGAACAACTACTCAGTGCACCCCGACTCGGTGGCAAATGCTACAATCAGTCCCCAAACTGCCCTCTTGACCCTGTAACCACAAGGCCCCTTACTTCCAAAGCCTCAGTCTCCCCATCTGTGAAGTGGAAATAGTGTGATACCTACTTCACAGGGTGGTGAATGCGAGAACTGAGTAAGACAGTGTGATTACTAATATGACAGTGCTTGGTCCTATGCTAAGTGCCTCCTGTGGTTAAACAATTTGATAGAAATGGAGACCCAGAGCAGTTAAGAAATTTGCCTAAAGTCACACAGCAAGCAAGTGGCAAAGGCAGGATTCAAACCTTGGTCTGTTAGACTCCAGAGATAGAGGTTCTAACTACCAAAGCACCTGGTGCATTAGGAAGACATGGAGAAAACATATACAAGTCATCCGTCCATCTATCATTTAAGCCACGTTTACTGAGCACCCGCTGTGTCCCAGCTCTTCTTGGCACCAAAGATACTGTCAGGGATTAAGACAGATGAAGTCCTTGGCCTCTTGGAGCTGACAGTCTAGAAAGGAGAGGCAGACAGGAAACAAATCAACACATAGATAAATAAAATATAAATTATGCTGTGATGGAAAGAAACAGGTGCTACGATAGAAGGAGAATAATAACAAGGGGTATCTGAGTGGCCAGGGAGGGCCTCTCTGAAGGGAGGACATTTCAGCCGAGCCCTAAAGGTGGACATAGACCTCTCCATGGCAGGAGCCAGGGGGATATGAGCCACCCAAGGGAAGAGCAAGTGCAAAGGTCCTGAGGTGGGAATAGGTTGACCTAGCACAGCGTTAGAAAGAGAAGAGTGGTGAAAGAGTGGATGGGCACGGAAGGGAGAAGGAGGGGCCGGCAGAGGCCAGGCCGAGGGAGGACCCGTGGGCTGAGGCCAGGAGTTTGGATTTAATTCTAGCACAATGTGGAGCCATTGAAGGACATTGACAATGGTGCAAGGGTGATAAGCTGGGGTCTCTCTCTGGGTCTGGCAGAACTCCCAGCCCATGTGAGAGATAGACAAATGCATAATGACAGTGGACTGGAACGCATGTTCTAAGAAAGATTCACGCGGAGAGCTAATGGCCAGTACCACCCAAGAGAGGGCTTGGACAGCACCAGCTCTTCAGCCAGGGAACAGCCCTGCCCTAGAGGCCATCCCAACCCTTCCTTATTGCAGACTGTTGGCAAAAATGCCTTCATTTTTCCCCACTGCATGTCTCCATTCCCTTCTCAATATGACGTTGCTCTTCCTATCAAGCATGAGTCTGTCGGCCCTCTCTGGGATGCTTTGTGACTTCTTTAGCCAACAGAATGTGGAGGGAGTGATGTTCAACCAGATTCAAGCTAAGGTCTCAAGAGGCCTTATAGCTTCTTCTCCCCTCTCAGCGTCCTGTCATCAGCAAAAGAAGAAGCCCAGACCTGCTGGAGGATGAGAGATAACATAGACCAACCATAGACCATGGCCCCAGCAAGGCCCCAGATGTGAAAGAACCAGTCCAGGTCAGCAAAAATGGACCACAGCTGTCCAGAGATATATGAGGAAACCCAGCTATTGTCAGAAGAAAACACTCGGTTGACCCATAAAACAAGAGCAATAATAATTGGTTGTAGTTTAAAAACCTTAAATTTGGGGGAAACTTGTTACCCATCGCAAGATAACCGATACACTTTTGAAGCTTTAACCTCTCGCCAACAACCAGGGCCCCCTATTCTCAAACCCTCAGAAGTGTGGCGGGAAGACCCAAAAAATATACCCCCAAGAATCATATCCCACTGTGGTGGAAAGGGAGGGATCACAAACTCCCAAGCTCACACAATAGCCTGTTTCTCCCATAAAATGCAGTTAAGAGTAACAAAAAAAATTCAATATTCCCTTTTATATCCTTAATGATTCTATAAGAGCAACATCATTTACTGTTATTTTTCTTTCTTTGAATCATTCCTTTCACTCATCTAATATTTATCAAGCACCTACTGTGTGCAAGGCACTGTGGAGACTGCACTGCACAAAGTCCCCAACCCCATGAAGCTGATGGTAAGGTGGAAGGATAGAGACACGAACAACAGATAAGTCTTTAATGACTGGGGGCAGTGGCTCACGCCTGTAACTCCAGCACTTTGGGAGGTCGAGGTAGGCAGATCGCTGAGGTAGGGAGTTTGAGACCACCTGGCCAACATGGTGAAACCCCATTTCTACTAAAAATACAAAAAGTAGCCAGGCATGGTGGCATGCTCCTGTAGTCCCAGCTACTTGGGAGGCTGAGGTATGAGAATCACTTGAACCCAGCAGGTAGAGGTTGCAGTGAGCCGAGATCATACCATTGCACTCCAACCTGGGTGACAAAGTAAGACTCTGTCTACAAAAAAACAAAAACAAAAACAAACAAACAAAAAAGTCTTATTAACTCCATGCAACTGGTGGAGAAGGACGAGATGCTTTGATTGATAATATTAAAGGAGGCTTATTTAGAGAGAGGGGTCAGAAAGGATTCTCTGAGAAGCTGGCATTGCAGCTGAAATATGAGATAAAATCAACTTTTTCCAGAGCTATAGGAAGAGTATTGTGAGGCAACAGAAGACAAGAGTGAAGACCCTGAGGCAGGAAAGAGCTCGATATGCTCAGAGGACTCAAGAGGCCAGTGTGCTTGGAGCAGCAAGTTTAGATCCCTTCTCTTGTGCTCATTTCTTATAGTCATTTGCAGCAATGGCCACAAAATCTTTGCTCCCTTCCCACCAAGAAGTAGAGTCCATTTGCCCCCACTCTCCCTTGAGTCTAGACTCGGCCATGTGGCTTGCTTTGGCCAATGAGACATTAGTAAATATGATGTGAGCAGAGGTTTAAAAGGTGCTTGTGCATTAGGGCTTTCCCTGTCTTGCTGCTTTTTGGAATCCTGAGGCCATCATGTAAAGAAGTCCAGGCAAGCCTGCTGGAGGATAAGAGATCATATGGATCAGTAATGAGTGAACAGCCCTAGCTGAGGTCCCATGGATCAAACAGCCTACCACCTGCCAGATGTGTGAGTGAGGCCATCCTAGACTATGCAGCCCAGTGGAGCCAGCCCAGACCAAAAAGGCCCATTCTAGCCATCCCAGCCAACCCACAGAATCAAGGGCAAAATAAAATTGGTGTTGGTTTAGACCACCACATTTTGGAGCTGCTTGTTACACAGCAAAAGCTAACTGATACACTTGCCTCATCACTGACTTAAGGTGAGCTTAATTTTTGAAGTGATTTTTCACACAGAAAGTTTGGATCCATTAACCAGATTTGCTGAGCAGAAAATAGAGGTAATGAAATGTGATTTCTGGGTGGTTGCTAGGCTTATTCCATAGCTGAATGATGCTCACCTATGCATGTGAGATTTAAATTCCTGCCCTGACAAAATAAATGACTACTTGTATTGTGCAAAGACTCGTTACTCAGTTGAAGCTACTAATGATAAATTCACTAATTCTGGGAATCCACTGTGTTAAGCACCTTGCTATGTGTAAGGTGTTGTGGAGATTAGACAAAGCATGCAACACTGAATCCTTGTCTTCAAGAAGGATAGAATACAGCAGGGAAGCCTTGACTAATTCATGGAGTGTGCATTGGACAGGGGATAGAAAAACATCTCAAACTAGTGGGTCAAGGGATAAATTTTAGAGTGTGCTTAGATGACAGCATTTAAAGTATAATAAATGTTAACTTCTTCAGGTGGGACACCCTATCCCAGATACAGTCGATTTGTCCTCCCAGATTCATTCCCCACTTTTTTCTACCCGGTTCTTGTCCTGGGAGATGGAGTAACATGGATTCACCAATGAGATCCCTTCCCTCTGATTTGTGGTTGGACTCAGCCAATGAGAGGCATCATCAGGAAACTGGAGGGTGGGAAGAGTGTGAGGTTAGGGTGTTTCCTTACTCGGTCTCCTGGCTCCCTCCCTTCCCACTCGTTTCTCATCCTTTGGCCTAAGAGTGGTAATGGCTCCTCTGCTACTCCTCCACCACTCCCAAGAGAGGAGGATCTATTTCTTTATATTGCCTCCGAATGCCTTTGTAATGTGTCCCTTTGTATATAAACTCTTTTGGATTATCCTAATTTGAGGATGCCATCTGCTTCCTCCTGGGACTCTGTTGGGAGATATGAGCACTCTCCAGTTTGCCCCAGTCCCCACCATTCCCTATTGCCCCAAGGTGAACCTGATCAACCACCATCATGTATATTACCTGCCTGGTTCATTTCAGTTTGAAACTTGTGTTCATTTCGGTTTCAGATACCACCTCACAACTGTTAAATACTAAATCCTGAGGTCAAAGGGGACCCCTGACTGGGCAGAAGGAATCACAGGAGCTCTCCTGCACAAGAAGATGTTGAGGAATGCATAGGGTTTTCGAAAGGGAGAAGGAGCCTGGTAGATGATCCAGATGAAGGCATAGCCACCCCCTCTCAAGGGGCAATGCCCTCAGAGAGCCCAAGCCAGCCTTGCTCAAGACCAGTGGGGGTTGAGGAGGTCACTCTCCCATTTCTCTTTCCCTTGAATCTGGACTTGGCCATGTGGCTTGCTTTGGCCAATGAGACATTAGTAAATGTGACGTGAGTGGAGGCTTACAACATGCTTTCCGTAACTTGCTGCTTTTTGGAATCCTGAGACCATCGTGCAAAGAACCCCCAAGCCTGCTGGAGGATGATTGACCTCATGGAGCAGTGACATTGAGCAGCCCTAGCTGAGGTCCCTCCATCTGTCAGGCCCCTCTCCAGGATCTGGGGACAGCTCAGGGCTCCCTGCAGGCCCATCTGCTGGGAGCTCCTCTCCCACCTCTGCTTTGATTTAGACTTTGCCCAGGGCTGCAGAGCGGGAGGAGGCTGCTGGAATTGAGAAAACAAACAAATACAGAGGCTGGGGCAGTCCAAGTCGCCTCTCCTCCCTGCCTTCCTGCCTCCCATTCCTGCTGCCTTCCCGCCTTCTCTTACCACATTCTCTTCCCACACTCCTCTTTCCCCAGCGTCCCTCTCCAGCCTTCCCTGCTCCTCTCTCCTGTCCCCTCCTCCTTCTGCCTCCCTTTTCTACTTTTCTTGCCAGCCACTTCCTTCTGGCTCACAGCCTCCTCTCCTGCCTTCTCATTGCTTTCCTCACCTCCCTTGCTCAGCAATCTCTCCCCTTGGGGCCTCTCTTCCTTCTTTTCCTCTTTTCTCCTTCCCCTCCATTCATCTCCTCCTCCTCTGCTCCCTCCTCCCTTCCTGCTCCCATCCCTGCCTCTCAGCCCCCACTCCATCCATCTTCCCCTCTTCCTCCCCCACAACCCCGACCTCCCTTGCTTCGTGACAGGGAACGGTTGGAGAAAGATGGATGGAAATGACACCCCGGCTCTGGCGTGACTGCCGCTCTGTGACGCATTGGGAGCCGTCGCTGGCTTTCTGTGGGAGCCATACAGATGAGGCGGTGACCCCTCACTGCACAGGGTCAAGGACACTGGAAGGGCAGAGAGGGCTGAGGCCTTCGGAGGGAGACCTGGGCCAGCACACTGGCTAGGCCCTCTCCTTTCTGGGGCCCAGCAGTGGGTAAAGGGCCCGCTTGGTTTCCTCTGAGGGCTATATCCCAGGAAGAAGGACAACAGCAGAGAGGAGAAGCAGGGGGCATGTGCATGGGGCCCAGCCACAGGCCTGATGTACAACAGTAGACAAGCCATCAAAACCCTCCGTACCTCAGTTTCCTCATTTGTAAAAATGGGAATAGTAAGGTTGTCAGATTCAATGAGTCGGTTCATGTACAGCACTTAGCACAGCACATGTGGCAGAGGGTAAGCATCCAATGAGGGTGAGTGTGTGCTGTGATGAATGGGATGCCTGTGACTATTACTGAACACAGTCATGTGGCTCATGAAGCTGCCATGTGGGTTAAGTGAGAAATGCACAGGTCAGAGTGACAGTAAGCAGCACTGATGTATCCACGCTCTTGTACAGGCAGGCTGTGCTCTGGGTGCCCTCTGAGCACTAAACCACACAATCCCTCCATGACCTTGTGAAGTGGAGACTTATTCCCATTATACAGAGAGGGAAACTGAGACCCAGGGTGGCTAATGTTATTATGAGCTAAGGAATATTATAAGGGATGAAATGTGACGATTCTGTCCCTCAGACATCTGCTTGCACCAACTCACATGCAAAAGCTGTGCCCCAAGATGGGGGCCTACATGAGTCACATGTGGACTCTGTCTGCTCTGGTGCCCTGGGCACCTCTTTAGCCAAGCCCCCCAGCACCCAACAAAGGGCTCAGTGTAAAGAAGTTGAGCTGTTGCCTGCCTGATGCTTCCACAGAGGGACCTGGTTAGATACAACTCAGGGGGTCTCATCCAGGACACCTCCCAACACCTGAGCCCCAAACTCCTGTTTTCCTGGAATAAGGGGTTGGTGGCCTCACCTTGTATATCCAGCAAGAAAATAAGCCTGCACAATACATCTGCATATAGATAAGGCCTGCTCTGAAATCTCAGAAAGGAATTGAGGCATGGGATTGAAAGACAATACTTTTTTTTCTTGAGTTTTTTCTGCTGTTCCAGTTGACAGGCCACTTGTGAAATTAGGGGCAGTCTGGAGTAGAGAGAAAGCCTTGGATTTGGACAGTAAGCCAGCCTGCGTTTGCCAGCCCAGTCACTGAAATGCTAAGCCTCCGTTTCCTCATCTGCAAGATGGGGATAATAATAATCCCTACCTTGTACACTAAGATTTGTTGTATCCACTCCTTCATTCATTCAACAGATATTTATTGAGCATTTACTATGCACCAGGTACTGTTCTAGGTTCTGAGAGAAAAGCAATAAAACAAATTTCAAAAATCCCTGCCCTTCTGCAGCTTACAAGCTAGTAGAAGAAGATAGACAATACGAGTGGGAACATTTGTTGGTGCCATTGTTAAAGACAGAGCTGGAGTGCGCACACACACACACACACACGTACGCGCGCGGAACACACACACAAACACACACACTGCCATGTCACATGTTCCTTTCCCTTGTCTGGTCCAGATTGTCCCCAAACCAGCCCAGAGAGTCTGCTAAGTCCCCAAAAATTACCAGGGGGGAGGAAGCCCACACCCCAACATAACCTCACTCACCCTTCACACTCCCCATGTCTTCACTCCTTCTTATTAAGCACCTATTATGTGCCAGGCACAGCCCACCATCCAAAAGCTATATGATGAGTAAAATGATCTCTGCCCTCCAAGAGCTTGCAAGCTACTTTCAGTCTCCTGCCTCACTGAATGCATTTCTTCCTCCTTTCTCCCTCGCCATCCCTCAATAACCACTCAAAACTGTTCTCTTCCAAAAATTCCTCTGAGATCGCCTCCTCTAAATGCCTGCACCTTTTGGACTCAAATAGGAGAATGCTCACCTCTTGGGGTCTCCCCCGGTGCACTCTTATTTGCTATAGATAAGTGTGCTCTCTCCATCCAGACGTAAGCTAGTGAGCAGTTATAACCAACTATTTCATTAGCCCCAGGTCTTTATATTGCCTTACGTACATGTTGTTTGTCATCTGCGGTTTTTCTTTCTAAGAAGGAGTCTGTTTTCTTGTCCCTTGAACCTGCTTTCAGCCATGTGGCTGGTTGTATTTAATCAAATGCTGCAGAAGCAACAGTGTCCCAGTTCTAAGTACAGGCCTTAAGAGGTTTTGCATGTTTCTACCTGTTCTCCTGTATTTCTGTCATCACCATGAAAAGGACATGCCTTCTGGTCCAAGGAAGAAGATGAGAGAGATATGGACATGGCTGGCCCAACTAAGGTGCCCCAACCAAGCCCAGCCTGGCATAGAGCCTCTAGGCCAACCCTCAGAAGCTTGAGCAAGCCTAGCTGGGATGAGCTAAACCCACAGGATAGTGAAATGTAGTAAGGGATTGTTGTGTTAAGCTTCTGCATCTGGGGGCAGTTTGTTCCCCAGCATTAGCTGACTGATACAGTAGCCCTAGAAAGAGCATGGGCTCTGGAGCCAGCAGCAGATCCTACTGAAGCCCTACCACAGACTCACTGCAAGAACTTGGGTAATTACTTCACCTCTCTGGGCCTCATTGTCCTCATCTGTAAAGTGGGGATGATGGCGCCTACCTCACAGGATTCCATGAAGACCACATGGAGAGGAAAGCCCCTGGATCTAAGCAGGCACCCAGTCTAACCAATGGATCATGGTTATCGTTGTCATCATTGAAGTCATTGGGAAGGACTAAGATGGCATTTGCTTTTCTCTCTGGACAATGAAGGATTTTGCTTCTCTGTTCTCTGTACATATTCACAGATCAGTTCAGGAAAGCTGACCTCATGCTAAGATCTATGACACCATGGAAAGGGAATTGGGTCAAGTTAGAAATCTGTGTTCAAATCCCAGCTCTGCCACCTTACTGCTGTGTGATCCAGGCAAGGGACTTAACTTCTAAGAGCCTCAACTTCTTCATCTGCAAAATGGGAGTGATCAGACCCACTGGATCCCATGGCACCCTCTTGATGAGCCTGTAACCAACATAGACTGTGGGACACAGTGTCTGCCATATGATGCCTATTCATAGGAAGTCAGTTCTTCCCCTTGCTCCTTGGGAGCAGAGACAGTCTTTAGAGCTGCAGCCCTTTAGATAACCCCAACTCACATCCCCTGGTTTCAGAGAGTTGGTTTCTCTGCTCCCTGGGCACTGGAGTCAGACATCCTGCTTTTAATCCTTGAGCATTCCTGTGCGCCCTTGAGCAAACCATTTTAACACTTCTAAACTTCAGTTTTGCTCCCTGTAAAATGAGGAGTATAAAATAAATCCTGTAACGTTTTTGTAAGCATTTAATTTAGTTTGCCTAAAACAATAGCATGTTCAATAAGGAATTGTGGGAAGCAAGTGGGAAGGAAGGAAGGAAAGAAGGAGGGAGGAAGGGAGGGAGGGAGGAAAGAAGGGAAGGAGGAAAGGAGGGAGGGAGGGAGGGAGGGAGGGAAAGATTCTAATTCAGAGGTCTTAAATGCACACAGCAGAAGTTACGATGGCTTCTCAGAACTCCGTCCAACATTATGACACTTAATCCCACTATGCAAGCCAGGAGTGGTTTTTCTAACAGGAAACAGGAGGATATTACATTCCTGTAATATAAAACTTCAGCCACAGACACACAAGTAATCAAACCACAGCCTCTCCAACAAACTACCCAACTAAGCATGATAGAGGGCACCCGGGTTCCCTGTCAATAGCTGCTGCCACTCGGTCATTTGTTTCATGGTTGTGAGAGCTGGCTGGCTGGCAAGCAGGGGCCGGGGTCAAGGTTTGCAAAAGAGGGACTTGGGGGAGAAAAGCTTAAAGAGGAACAAATGCTGCCCAGTGCCTGAAATTGTCCATGCATGGGTTGAAGATAGACCTTGTTCCACTGAAGCAGTGGATCACCTCCGTGGCAGAGTGCGGGGCACGTGAGGAGAGTCGTTCCCTAGAGCAGGGGCTCTTGAGCTTAGGTCTGCATCAGAAGATCCTAGAGGGCTTATTACAACACAGAGTGCCGGGTTTCTCCCTCAGAGCTTCTGATTCAGCAGGTTTTGGGTCTGACATGAGAATTCTCATTTCTTACAAGTCCCCAAGTGCTGCTGCTGAGCCAGGAACAACGCTTTGAGAACTCCTGGTCTAACGCAGTCGAATAAACTTGGATGATGGCAAATGCTGCTTCCAGGTGCCTCGTTCCGTGTTAGGAGCTCTGGGAGGTACAAAGGAATGAGCCGAACGAAGGTCAAAGGAGGCATCTGTCTTCAAGGAATGGACTGTAAGCTTTCCCCTTAGAAATAACCGAGTAGTAGTTAAAAGAACAGTAAAGCTTGGGTTCAAATCTCAGGTGCGCCCCCAAGCTGTGTGACCTTGAGGAAGTTACATGACCTCTGTTTTTCCATCTGTCAAACAGAAATAACAAGAGTAGATCCCTTATAAGTTTGCTGTTGAGGAAACTATCTATGTGTCCTTCAGATGGTGGCCTGGCTAGTTCTTTGAGAGTGGTCATATTTGCAGCCAGCCCTCCTGGCTCTAGGAGAGCTTGAAAGGCAAAGAGGGCCCTAAGAGTGACTTGGGAAGTTCTTTCACAGCGTGTAAGGCTATACGCTGAGCCTTAAATTATGGCTGAGACTCGGACAGGGCTTAAGAAATGGGGAATTCACCCCTGGCAGGGAAAATGGCATAAGCAACAGCTCAAAGGCCCATGGGACATGCAGGGCCAGGGAGAAGAGCAGCCTGTCAACAAAGAGTCCTCAGCCCCTCACAGAGCACCGAGATGCAAACAACCTAACAGTCATCATCATTTACAGAGGGTACATAGCAAATTAGCAGCTTAACACAATACTTAGCTGTGCTAGGTATTTCTCCTGCACAATCTCATTTAAGCCTTTCAACAACCGTGCCAAGGAGGGGAGGAGTTATTTTCCCCTTCAAACCAATGAGGAAACCTGGGTCCAGAGAGGTTAAGCAACTCTCTCAAGATCACATAGCCAGTGATAGAGTTGAAATTTGAACCCAAGACTGTGTGGCTCAGATCAGATCCCCAAAATCCCACTTGATTATTATTTGACCAACTTTTGGAAGTCTCTTGTCAGGAATCAGAGCTTGAAGGGCACTCTGGTGTTAAGGATGAAGAACTTCTTGAAATGCATGAATCAGGTCTTTCCACACCAAAAAAATTTCTCCCAGCACTTGGCTTATGTGCCCCCTACATGGCACAGTTTTAGGCCTCTCAGTCACTCCTCCTGCAATCTCTCCCTCATCCATCCCCTGCTGAATTCTGAAATCTCTTTCACATCCACAATGGCCCCCAGTAATCCCTGCCTCCTAAGTTTACGACCTCAGGTAGTCCCCTTCCACACTATCCCCTCCTGTATAACCAGGAGGATATTGTGGAAACGACAGAGTGTGACTTTCCAGGTTAGGTCATAAAAGACATTATGGCTTCCCCCTTGCTCTCTCTTTCTGTGTTGATTCACTCATTCAGGAAAGCTGGCTGCCATGTTGTAGGATACTCAAGCAGCCCTATGGCGAGGTCCACACGGAAAGGTCCACATGGTCCACTTGCCAGCTGTGTGAGGGAGACACCTTGAGAGCAGATAGACCCCCTGGCCCCAGTCAAGCCATCAGATGGCTGCAGCCCCAGGTGACAACTTAAATGTGAACTCATGAGAGACCCTGAGCTGGAACCACCCAGCTGGGCTACTTCCAAATTTCTGGCTCACAGAAGATAATCAGTGTTTGCTGCTGTGTTAAGCTGCTAATTTGTTATACATGTGTAATTAACCAATATACCAGGGGCAGTCTTTAGCTCCTTCTTCTTTTTCTGTAAGTGACCAAATTGCCCCCAGAAGGACCATAAGCTCCTCAAGGACAAGGGAGAGGTATTCCTAAAATACTGATGCTTGCGGTCACCACAGTGTAACAGGAGCCTTGGAACCCTGGTTCTGGGATTCCCTCTGTCTTCCTTTGACATCCTGGATGGTATCCTCACAGGACCCGGACACAGAATGCCCCATCAACCCAGCCCAGGTGCCATAGCTCTCTAGTCCTTACTCATCCCTTACCCGATCCCAGGGTTATCAGAAGCAGGAAGAGAGAAATGAGAGGCTTTTACTAGAGGAATCATGAGTCTGGAGCAAAAAGTAGGAGAAAGCACACAGACTCTGGCACTGGAAGACCCAGATCCTCCTCCTGGCCCTACCACTTATTAGCTTTGGCACTGTATATTAGTTTTCTGTTGCTGCATAACAAATCATCCCAAAACCTAGCAGCTTACAATAACAATTTATTCTCAGTTTCTGTGGGTATTTGAGAGTAACAAAGTTAGGCTCAGGGTTTTTCAAGATGTTGCCGTCAGATGTCAGCCGAGGCTAAAGTCAGCTGAAGACTCCACTGGCACTGGGGATCCACTTCCAAGATGGCACACTTTCCTGGCTGACAAGTTGGTGCTGGTTATTGGCTGGGGGAGGGCCTCCCCACAGACTACTTGAGCATCCTCACAACATGGCGGCCGGCTTCCTCCAGCGAGAGCAACCCAAGGCTGATTTTGCCTTGGGTTGCAGAAGTGCCTTTTTTGGAGTGCAGCAGTGCCTTTTCTGACCTAACTTTGAAAGTCACATATCACTTATGCTATATTCTCCCGGTCACACAGGGAAGCCCTGACTCAACATGGGAGAAAACTATCCAAGGGCATGAATACCACTGGGGGCCATTGAGATCACAAGCAATCACATCTCTTCTCTGGACCTCAGTTGCCTCATTTGAAAAATGGAGTAAATGATTCTCACTCACACTGCCCCATAGGTAACCAATGTTTTTTGTAAGAGATAGGGGGGTCTCACTATGTTGTCCAGGCTGGACTTGAACTCCTGGACTTAAGCGATCCTCCCACCTCAGCCTCCCAAGTAGCTGGGGACTACAGATGCACACCACCACACTCGGCTTTAAAACCAATTTTCCCCTCTTCTCCAGCCACCCGGCCTTCTTTTTCCTCCTCAAATATACTATGCTAGTTTTCTAGGCCTGCCGTAACGAAGAACCAAAGCTGAGTGGCTTAAAAAAACAAAAATGTCGGCTGGGCACAGTGGCTCACCCCTGTAATCCCAGGACTTTGGGAGGCCGAGGCGGGTGGATCGCCTGAGGTTGGGAGTTCGAGACCAGCCTGTTCAACGTGAAGAAACCCCATTTCTACTAAAAATACAAAATTAGCCGGGTGTAGTGGCACGAACCTGTACTCCTAGCTACTCAGAAGGCTGAGTCAGGAGAATCACTTGAACACGGGAGGCACAGGTTGTGGTGAGCCGAGATTCTGCCATTGCACTCTAGCCTGGGCAACAAGAGCAAAACTCCATCTCAAAAATATATATATATATGTCTTCTACAGTTCCAGATACTAGAAGCCTGAAATCAAGGTGTCAGCAAGGCTGTCCTCTCTCATTCAAGGCCCTAAAGGAGAATCTGCTCTAGGTCTTTCTCTTAGCTTCTAGTGCTCCCTGTGTTCCTGCACATTCCTTAACTTATAGACACATGACTCCCATCTCTGCCTCGCCACATGGCTTCTCTTGGGGAGCCTCGTATCATCCTCCCTCTGTCTCCTTAGTGTCTCTCTCTTCAGTCTCTCTCCTCTTCTTGTGAAGACAGCAATCATATTGGATTAGGGCCCACCCTAGTAACCTCATTTTAACTTGATTCCATTGCAAAAGCCCTATTTCCAAATCAAGCGCCATTCACAGGTACCAGCAGTTAAGATTTCAACAGGTTTTTGAGGGACACAATTTAACTCAACACATACCACACTCATTTCCACCTCAGGGCCTTTTCAGCAGCTGCCCCTGCATCTGGAACACTCCTCTCCCCACCTCCCTTTGGTATTTGTTTGTTTGTTTGGAGATAGAGTCTCTGTTGCCCAGGCTGGAGTGCAATGGCACGATCTCAGCTCACAGCAACCTCTGCTTCCAAAGTTCAAGGGATTCTCCTGCCTCAGCCTCCCAAGTGGCTGGGATTACAGGCACATACCACCACACCAGGCTAATTTTTGTATTTCTTGTAGAGACGGGGTTTTGTCATGCTGGCCAGGCAGGTCTCAAATTCCTGACCTCAAGTGATTCGCCTGCCTCGGCCTATCAAAGTGCTGTGATTACAGGCATGAACCACTGCACCAGGCCGCCCCTGCCCCCCACCCCCCACCCCACTCTTTGAATGACTGGCTCCTTTGCAATGCTGAATTCTCGGCCCCACTCAGGGAGGCTGAGTCCCTTCCCCCAAAACCAAAGTAGCTCCGCCATCACTCTCTCTTGTCTCCTGTTTGTCCTATGTCCTTCAGAGAAGCGGATATGGTTTAGATGTACATCCGTCCAAATGGCATACTGAACTGTGATCCCCAGTGTTGGAGGTGGAGGTGTTGAATCATGAGGGCAAATTCCTTGTGAATGGCTTAGCACCATCGCCTTGCTGATAAGCAAGTTCTTGCTCAGTTCGTTCCTATAAGATCTGGATGTTTAAAGGAGGCTGGGACCTCCCCATCACTCTTTTGCACTCTCTCTCTCTCTCTCTCTCCCCATGTAACACACTGGCTCTCTCTTTGCCTTCTGCCATGATTGGAAGCTTCCTGAGGCCTCACCAGAAGCAGATGCCAGCACCATACTTCCTGTACAGCCTGCTGAACTACAAGCCAAAATAAACCTCTTTTCTTTGTAAATGACCCAGCCTCTGGTGTTTCTTTATAGCAAACCAAATGGACTCACACAAAATCCGTTAACAACCTAAATGTTAACGTGTTCATTAATCCCTTTAGCTCTTCACTGAGTGTCTTTCCCATGAGAATAGAAGCTCCTTGGGGATGGGGCTGTGTCTGTCTCACTCACAGCGGCTGTATCCACAAATCTCATGCAGCCCATGGCACATAATACATGCTCAGTAAATATTTGTTGAGCAAATGAATGAAAATCACAAACAAAGGCTGAGACGCTAGAGCTGCCAGGGATGTGGACATTTCCGTCCGTCTGGAGCTTCATTCCCACGTGCTTCCCACTCAAGGCAGCTCCGCCAAGCCCAGCTGCCACTCAGAGGGGTCTCCGGCTGTCTTCTTTCCTAATCAGTCACCTCATCTCCCCTCCATACCGGTGTCACACTTGTTAGAAAAGCTGCAAGTCCCCATAGCCGTGTTTACCGGCGATTTGAAATTATCTATCATTCAGCCTGCCTCCTTCGTCTGCCCATCAATCTTATCACCTGTGGAAGGAGCAGGGCCCAAGGGCCACTCTCTCAGCTCTCTTTTGTCTCCTGCAGGCATCAATTTTTCTCGCTCCTGGCTTCCACCCCTCCTGGACTGAGCTGCCTGGCCCCTTCCTCTGTTTTGATGGATGTTTCTGGACAGAGGGGTCCCTGGCTGCCCACCTTCCCTGTATCCCTGCAGCCTTGGCCTCATCAGCTACACCCATCCCCAGCTGGACCCAACCTGAGGGAAGTGTCCCTAGAGCATGCCCCTGGAGCTTGGGGATAGAGTCTGCCAGGCTCCAGGCTTAGGGGGCCCCAAGTGGTGATCTCTCCTACCTGCTGCTTCCTGGGAGCTGCATCATGGGATTTCCTGTCTGCAGGCAAAGCCCTTGCCGCCCCCCACCGAAAAAAGAAGAATCCACATTTCCTGGGTGCCTACCCTGACACTTTCAATGCATTGCCTGGTTTTCTCTTCCCTACATCCTTGGAAAGCAGAAACTGTTACAATTAACCTCCATATTATAGCCGAGAAAACTGAGGCTCAGAGAAGTCAACTGACTTGCCTAAAGTAACCCAGGAAGAAGGTGGCAGAGTAGGGCTTTGAATAAATGTATAGCTGACTCCCAAATCCAAGCTGTCACCACCATCTCAACAAGTTCTTTTTGATCTGGTTTTGGGTTTTTGTTTTGTTTTTGTTTTTGTTTTTCCAAGACAGGGTCTCGCTCTGTCACCCCGGCTGGAATGCAGTGGCACAATCATAGCCCAGCTCACTGCAGCCTCAAACTTCTAGGCTCAAGTGATCTTCCTGCCTCTGCCTCCTGAGTAGCTAGGACCACAGGCATGCACCACCACACCTGGCTCGCTCACTCTCTCTATACACACACACACATCGAGACAGGGTCTTGCTTTGTTGCCCAAGCTGGTCTCGAACTTCTGGCCTCAAGCAATCCTCCTGCCTCAGCCTTCCAAAGTGCTGGGATTATTGACATGAGCCACCATGCCCAACCTCAATAAGGAAGTTCTTGATGTTAAAACCTCAGTCCCTCTTGTTACTTTAATATGCCTATTTCCTTTATTTCTGAGCAAGGAAATTGTATTTTTTCATCACCTAGACCAGCGATTCTCAACCAAGAGTGATTTTGTCCCTCCAAGGGACACTCAGTAATGTCTGGAGATATTTTTGGTTGTCACAACCAGGGACAGGTGCTGCTGGCATCTACTGGGTAGAGATCAGGGATGCTGCTCGCATGACAGATCATTATCAAGCCCGAAATGCCAATACTGCTGGAACTGAGAAACCCTACTTCAGCCACACTGCCAGTGGACTCTCTGCAACAGCAGAAATGATCTCTATCTGTGCTGTCCAACACAGTAGCCACAAGGCACATGTGGCTTCAAGTGAGCACTCAAAATGTGGCGAGTGCAACCAAAGGTCTGAACTTTTCATTTTATTTCATTTTAATTCATTTAAAGGTAAATAGCCACATGTGACCCTATAGGACGGAGCAGCTCTTGGCCATTTTGAGCTAGGTCAACTCTTTTTATTCTTAAAGATGGTTTTCAGGAACTGGATTGAGGAGCGAAGGAAAAAAACAGAAAACAGAAGCTGAAAACGGAAACCTCACAGCCCTGATAATTGTCCGCTTTTCACTTTTCACACCTGAAAAAGAGAAAAAGACGTAGAGAAAGGTAGGAAAGGAAGGATTGACCAAGGCAATGACATAACCTTACAAGAACACAGTGATGGTGAGATGCTCAACCTTGCAAACGTGCTTAGCTCTTCTGAGCCTCAGTTTGCCAGTCTGTGAAATGGGTAACTGCACTTACAGTGTCCATGGTTTGTAGGGGCCACCTACATGCCACAGAACAGCTGTGAGTTATTGTAGCTAACCATAACAGTGCCTAGATTATGTTGTCTCATCTCAATATCGCCACAACTCTCTGAGGCAGCACCGGGACAGAGATTAGATAACTCAACTTGAAGCTGAGACTACTGAGACCCACAGACAGGACTCAGCTTGCCCAAGGTCACACAGCCCGCAGTCAGGCCACGCCATCTAGGGTTTAGGCCTCCAACCTGCAGCTCTGCACGCAGGCCTGGGGGAAGCCATGGGGAAGTTCAAACCCTGATGACCCTGAGAGGGCAAGAAGGGGGCTCTGGGTGCACAGAGACAGGGCTGGGGACAGAAAGGGATCTACTGTCCTACACCAGCCCCATAATAGCAGCTAACGCAGATGGAGTATGTCACATGTGTTAACCCTCACGGCAGCCCTGGGAGGGAAGTACTGTTATTGCCAAAGAAGTGGCCGTGGCACAGAGAGGTTTGTTACTTGTCCATGGTCACACAGCATGTCTGTGATGAGCTTAGAGACCCCCTAACCCCCCACCACCAACCCCTCTGATTCAGAAGCTCGTGCACCATGAGATGTTGTGGGGAGGATGCTAAGAGGTGATCAGAAAACACCTGTAATCGCAGCACTTTGGGAAGCTGAGGTGGGCAGATCACTAGAGGTCAGGAGTTTGAGACCAGCCTGACCAAATGGTGAAACCCCGTCTTTACAAAAATTAGCCAGGTGTGGTGGTGGATGCCTGTAATCCTAGCTATTTGGGAGGCTGAGGCACAAGAATCACTTGAACCCGGGAGATGGAGGTTGCAGTGAGCTGAGATTGCGCCACTGCACTCCAGCCTGGGCAACAGAGTGAGACTCTGTCTCAAAAACAGTTTTTTTTTTTTTTTAATTTAAACAAAACATGTGATTAGAAAGGTTTGAGACAGGTCAGACTTGGAAGTTGCTGGGGTTTTGCTCTGAGTGGAAACAGCCCTTTGAATGCTGAAACTGAGGTTGGAGGGCCAGAGAGTCAGTAGAAAGATGGAAGGAAGGATTGACCCTGTCCAGGGGGAATTTACAACCTCCCTAACACACTCCCATATGAAAACCAAAGACACGCAGCTCCTGGGAAATGAGGAAGACTGAAAGCAATGTCACAGTCAGCTGGCTCTGAAAGGAGACAGTCATCTGGCCATTGTGAACCAGGGAAGGCTTCCTGGAGGAAGAGGCTCCAATGAGATCTTGGAAGCAGTAGGAGGTCCTCTTCAACCGAGTAAGCCCAGATGAGAGAATCCACACTCAAATCTTGGTTCCCACATAAACTGGCTGTGCAGTCTTGAACAAACTCCTAAGCCCCTCTCTCAGTCTCAATTTTCTCATCTGTCATCTGGGGCTGACGTTATGTCTACTCTACAATTCTGTTACATGGAATAAGTGGACAGGAAAGGCTTTACAAACTTTAAAACAACCTGGAGGTGGGTTTAGGGAAGCAGCGTCAGGTGCACAGACCTGGGTTGAAGTTCAGATTCTGCTGAGTACAACTGTGGAACCTGGCAGGTCTCTGAACCTCTCTGAACCACAGACTGCTTAGTTGTAAATTGAGGATGATCCCAATGTCTACCTTGCAGTAATTAAGTGAGACAAGGCAACACAGGCAGCTGCCGGCCACGGTGCGAAGCCCTCGGTGAACGTGAGCCGTTCTCATTTTACTTACCGAGCACTTACATGGCACCCACTCTGCACCAGGTGCTTTTCAAGGTGCTCTACTCATTCTAAGTACACAGCTCATTCAACCTCAGAACAGCCCTGTGAGACGCGTGGCCATCAGGATCAAACCCGGAAAACACACACCACTCTATGTGCGAAAGCAGAGGGAAGTGAAAGCAGGGAAGTGGTCCCAAGCCAGCACCTCCTCCCCTAGGCTGGAGGGACAGGGGGTGGGAGCGATATTCCCAGAGCCCAATGGCAGGGCCCATGGAAGGTGGAACCACAACTGAGAGATGGAAGAAGGGGTTCCAGGTGGAGAGGCGGCCCCAGGTCAGGACAGAAGGAGAAATACCCTGGCCTCTCCCTTCCTCCACCCCACAGACCACCCACTGGCTGAGCACAGCTGATACAAGGGGAGCCAGGACTGTGCAGCCCATGGGCCAGCCCCTGGTGACACTGAGCAGAGCAGGGAGTAGAACTGAAAGCAGCAGCCCCAAGACTGGCACAAGGGGCACTATTATCAGTCCCATCACCCAAAGGGGGACATTGTGACACAGAAAAATTCAGCAACCTGCTGAGGTCACACAAGCTCCTCTTAACCCAAATCATATGAGTCTATGCCCATAACCACCACACAGGGTGCCTCTCCTCCATGGCATAAGTGTCACTTTTGCAGATGCCAAAGGTATGATGCCAAAGGGACTGGAGCCCATCTTCTGGATTGAGAGGTGCCAAACCAAGAGAGCTGGAGGCCTGGCTGGAGAGGGAAAGCAGGCGTTGCCCTGAAGGCATGCAGAGGAGCTGGGATCTGACCTGGAGGGAAGGAGACAGCCACCTTCTCCAGAACCGCATTAGCAGCGATTTCCCGAGGTGAGCAGGGACGGGAGTTGCCTGCATGAATGTTGGCCATTTGTAATCGCAAAGCAAGCATTTTTCCATCCCTTAATGGGGGACCCAACCAATCCGCGAAACACCCTATTTCTCTTTGTCTTTCCCCTGCCAAGTCAGCAGGCTGACTGATCTCCCCCAGGTGATTAATTTTCCCCTTGACACCCTGGGGAATGAGACATTGGTCCCAAGGGTAGAGAGACAAAGAGGCAGGGCTGGAGTGCGGAAGGTGGCAGGACCATTGCAGGCCTGACCCATTTTCTCAGACCTACCAGCTAGGAAGCAGGGGGTTACAGGGTTAGGGGGTTCTGGGGAGGGCTTCCCCAGCCTAGGATTTAGCAAAAGGGAACAGCAAAGGCAGACAGGAAGGTGCAGGACAGAGAATCCGTGGATGACATCATCCCACTGGGGGACAGCATAGGATTTTTGGTGGTTGGAGCACAAGCCAGGTTTTAACAGCTCAGTGGGCTAGGTTACTTCCTGAATTGCTAAGATCCTGGATCAAACCAATTAGAAAATAGTCCAAGTGTGGTCATGGGGCAGGAGGTATACAGAACATATCTTGGTGTTTCATGTCTTCCTCTTCTAAAACTATAGCCAAGTTCCTGCCTGCACAGCCCTAAAGTTGAATTCCCTTAATCCCAGAATAGCCCCATTCAAGTCTTGAGCTGGCCACTTGCTAGCTGTGAGATTTGGGGAAAACTGCTTAACCTATCTGAGCCTCAGTTTCCTCATCTGTTAAATGGGGCTCACAATTTCACTTACCACATAGTAGATTAGGATGTCCTCAGCTTTAGGTATCGAAAGCCTAAGAAATGTGCCCAGCACACAATGGATGCTGTGTAAGTGGGAGAAATCACTTCACATCCCTGAGGTTGGGTAAAAAGAAGGGTCTCTCAAACTCATGTTCTTTCAAATGTCCCAAGCATGATTCTTGCCAGATTCAAATAGCACTTCTAATACAATTCTTTTAATATGTTTATTTAAGTTGATTCTGGGCCAGGGCAACAGTTTACACCTGTGATCTCAGCACTTTGGGAGGCTGGGGTGGGTGGATCACTTGAGGTCAGGAGTTCAAGACCAACATGGTGAAACCCCTTCTCTACTGAAAATACAAAAAAAATAGCCAGGCATGGTGGTGTATGCCTGTAGTCCCAGCTTTTCAGGAAGTTGAGGCAGGAGAATTGATTGACACATGTGTATTGGTCCATTTTCACACTGCTGATAAAGACATGCCCAAGACTGGGCAATTTACAAAAGAAAGAGATTTAATGGATTTACAGTTCCTTATGGCTGGAGAGGCCTCACAATTACAGAAGAAGGCAAGGAGGAGCAAGTCATGTTTTATATGGATGGCAGCAGGCAGATTCCCTTGTGCAGGAAAACTTCCCCTTACAAAACCATCAAATCTCACAAGACTAATTCACTATTATGAAGATAACTTGGGAAAGACCTGCCCCCAAGATTCAATCACCTCCCACCAGGTTCCTCCCACCACACGTGGAAATTCAACATGAGATCTGGGTAGAGACATAGCCGGACCATATCTTTCAGCCCTGACTCCTCCCAAGTCTCATGTCCTCACATGTCAAAACCAATCATGCCTTCCCAACAGTCCCCCAAAATCTCAACTCATTTCAGCATTAACTCAAAAGTCCACCATCCAAAGTCACACCTGAGACAAGGCAAGTCCCTTCTGCCTATGAGCCTGTAAAATCAAAAGCAAGTTACTTACTTCCTAGATAGAATGGAGGTACAGGCATTGGGTAAATACAGCCATTCCAAATGGGAGACATTGGCCAAACAAAGGGGCTACAGGCCCCATGCAAGTACAAAATCCAGTGGGGCAGGCAAATCTTAAAGCTCCAAAATGATCTCCTGTGACTCCATGTCTCACGTCCAGGTCATGCTGACACAAAAGGTGGTTTCCCATGGTCTTGGGCAGCTCTGCTTTTGTGGCTTTACAGGGTACAGCATCCCTCCCAGCTGCTGGCATTGAGTGTCTGCAGCTTTTCCAGGTCGCACGGTGCAAGTTGTCAGTGGATCTACCATTCTGGGGTCTGGAGGACAGTGGCCCTCTTCTCACAACTCCACCAGGCAGTGACCCAGTAGGGACTCTGTCTGGGGGCTCCAAACCCTACATTTCCCTTCTGTACCACCCTAGCAGAGGCTCTCCCTGAGGGCCCCGCCCCTGTAGCAAACCTCTGCCTGCACATCCAGGCGTTTCCATACATCTTCTGAAATCTAGGTGGAGGTTCCCAAACCCCAATTCCTGACTGCTGTGCTCTGGCAAGCTCAACACCATTTGGAAGCTGCCAAGGCTTAGGGCTTGCACCCTCTGAAGTCAGGGCCCAAGCTCTATGTTGTCCCCTTTCAGCCACAGCTGGAGCAGCTGGGATATGGGGCACCAATTCCATAGGCTGCACATAGCAGGGGGATCCTGGGCCCAGCCCACAAAACCACTTTTTCCTCCTAGGCCTCTGGGCCTGTGATGGGAGGGGCTGCCATGAAGTCCTCTGACATGCCCTGGAGACCTCTGATATGCCCTGGAGACATTTTTCCCATTGTCTTGGGGATTAACATTTGGCTCTTCAGTACTTACACAATTTTCTGCAGTCAGCTTGAATTTCTCCTCAGAAAATGAGATTTTATTTTCTTCTTTTTTTTTTAGAAAATAAGATTTTCTTTTCTATCACATTTTCAGGCTGCAAATTTTCCAAACTTTTATGCTCTGTTTCCTTTTGAAACTGAATGTCTTTAACAGCATCCAAGTGACCTCTTGAATGCTTTGCTGCTTAGAAATTTCTTCCACCAGATACCCTAAATCATCTTTCTCAAGTTCAAAGTTTCACAAATCTCTACGAAAGAAGAAAAATGCTGCCAGTCTGTTTGCTAAAACATAGCAAGAGTCACCTTTACTCCACTTCCTAACAAGTTCCTCATCTCCGTCTGAGACCACCTTAGCCTGGATTTCATTGTCCATATCATTATCAGCATCTTGGTCAATGCCATTCAACAGGTCTCTAGGGAGCTCCAAACTTTCCCACATTTTCTTTTCTTCTTCTAAGCCCTCCAAACTGTTACAACAACCTCTGCCTGTTACCCAGTTCCAAAGTCACATCTGCATTTTCAGATATCTTTTCAGTAGCATCCCATTCCTGGTACCAATTTACTGTATTTGTTTGTTTTCATACTGTTAATAAAGATGTACCTGAGTCTGGGCAATTTACAAAAGAAAGAGGTTTAATGGACTTACAGTTCCACATGGCTGGGGAAGCCTCACAATCATGGCAGAAGGCAAGGAGGAGCAGGTCACATCTTACATGAATGGCAACAGGCAAAGAAAGAGAGCTTGTGCAGGGAAATTTCCCCTTATAAAACCGTCAGATCTCATGACACTTATTCACTATCATGAGAATAGCACAGGAAAAACCTGCCCCCTGATTCAAACACTTCCCACCAGGTTCCTCCCGCAACGTGTGGGAATTCAAGATGAGATTGGGGTAGGGATACAGCCAAATGATATCACCATGAGGCAGAGGTGGCTGAGATCATGCCACTGTACTCCAGCCTGAGTGACAGAGTGAAACTCCATCTCAAAAATAAATTAATAAACAAGCTGATTCTGTTTTCTACTTAAATTTATTTTAGAAGAAAACTTTTCATCCTGACCTTAAATGCAAAATTGCCTAAATGTCGTAATAAGAAGTTAACCAGAAAAAATAAATACCACGAAAAAAAAATTATCATCTAGTTAGTTCCTATTATCTGCCAAAGGAACCACACCTGGGCCTAATATCCTTGTTACAAAGGGAGAGTAGGCCAGACATAGCGGCTCATGCCTATGATTCCATCACTGGGAGGCTGAGGCAGGAGGATCACTTAAGCCTAGAAGTTCAAGATCAGCTTGGGCAACATGGTGAGACCCCATCTCCACCAAAAAAAAATATTTTTAATTAGCTAGGTGTGGTGGTGTGTGCCTGTGGTCCCAGCTACTTGGGAGATTGAGGTGGGAGGAGCCCAGTAGGTCAAGGCTGCAGTGAGCCATGATTACACCACTGTACTCCAACCTGGGTAATAGAAGAAAGAAGGAAAGAAAGGAGGGAGGGAGGGAAGGAGGGAGGGGGGAGGGAAGGAGGGAGGGAGGGAGGGACGGACAGACGGAGGGAAAAGAGAGAAAGAAAGGGAGAGTAGCTGGTATTTGAATGGTGTTAAAGACCAAGGAATATCAAACACTTTCCCCTTGATGGAATTTAGAGGGCTGAAAAAGGGGATGACTTACCATAAGATTCAGGGTCAGGTAACATCCTGCATACAACAGTGAAAGAGCCAGAGGTTCACCTCCCACCTCGTGGCTTACACCGTTCTGGGCATGTTCCAGCCCTGATTTATGGATTGTTGGTATCCTTGGGTCTTGAGATAAGTGAGCTCAGCCTGCTGCCAAGGTTGAGAAGTAGCAATGGTTTTTCCAAACAGATTGGTAGGATTTCAATATTCGATCAAAGACTAGTTAGGGTTTAGGTTAGGCAGTACCCTCAATCCCATCTAGGTTTCCCAAGAATGATATGAAAGCCACAGACTGGTTTTTCTTGCAGTCTTTCCTACCCATCAAACCAGATCACCTTGTGGCCACTGAAATCAGGTGCCCTGCACACTGCCTTAAACAAGCTTATGGCTTTAGAGAAGATGGTGCTTTGGGCCACTGACTGGTCAAGGCTCCAAGAGTATAATAAAGAGGAAACAAGAGCTGGTAGCTTGTCAGGGCCCCAGGATTTGTGAAAGAAAGGGAAGTGATAAACCAGTAGGGTGAATGACGAGAGGAACTAGCACTGATTCATATGTTCTCCTTCTCATCCTATACCCACAGCCCTACTCCTCCAAGAAACCATCTTAGAGGAAAACCATGCTGTTAGCCACCAGCTGGCCTCAGGAAACCTAGGTGGGAATCCATTGGCAAACATTTATTGAGTACCTCCTGTGTGCCTTGTGGGACTCATCTTTGAATTCTGCCTCTGTGCCTGGCATGTAGATGGATGAATGCTGAAGAAATATATAAATGAATGAATGACAGAAGTGAATTGATCAGATGGATGGATGGATGGATGGGTGGGTGTGTGGGTGAATGGGTGGGTGGGTGGATGGATGGATGGGTGGGTAGATAGATGTATGGATGGATGAATGGATGGATGGATGGATAGATGAATGGGCAGGTGAGTGGGTAGATGGATGGATGATTTACATAGTTGGAGAACAGAATAAATAACTGGTGGGTATATCAGGGGTTTTGCCATAAACAACAGAAACTCACTATGCCTAGCTTAATCATAAAGCAAATTACTGGACAAGTATTGAGCAACTTCCAGAAATCACCAGGAAGGAAGGAGAACCAGGCTCAGGAAATAGGCTAAAGCAAGGGAGGCTAGCCCTAAGAAACAACCAGAAAGTCAATCCAGAAAGAAGCTGTGAGGATGCTGATGTGCCCACCTCCCTTGGAACACTCTAGACCATTGCCACCAGACACTTACATGACATCCTTACTGGACATCACTGCCACCAGACACCAGACACCTCAACCATGAAAGCAAACTCTAGTCCATTACCATTTCTTGGGCTCCCTCTCTCAAGATTCAAAGTCCTGAGTGTAAGAAATCAATTGGCCGAGCCCAGGCCACACATATGGGTCTTGAGTGCCAGGTATAAAGAGAAGGGTGGCTGGCCCCACTGGCTTCCACATGGAAGGCTTGACCCTGTCTTCCACCAAGATTCACTTGATAAACATTCCTCCAAATGAGAAGTACATGAATAAAATGAATATGCAAATAAATGTGTGTGTTAATTAGGTGAATGAATGAATGAACAGAGGGATGAACAAATGGACAAGTGGATGGATGGATTGATGGATGAATGGATGGATGGACAAACAGATGAATGAGGGATAGATGGATGAATGGAAACGATGAGAGATAGAGGGAAGGAAAGGAGGGGAGATTACCAATGGCTGCTAGAGGATTTATGAATGGAGGAGGAAGGAAGAAAAGAAGAAAGAAATGGGCCAGGAGTGGCAGCTCACACCTGTAATCCCAGCACTTTGGGAGGCTGAAGCAGGTGGATCTCCTGAGGTCAGGAGTTTGAGACAAGCCTGGCCAACATGGCAAAACCCCCATCTCTACTAAAAACACAAAAATTAGCTAGGTGTGGTGGCACATACCTATAGTCCCTCAGGAGGCTGAGGCATAAGAACTGCTCAAACCCAGGAGGCAGAGGCAGCAGTGAGCCAAGATCATGCCACTGCACTCCAGCCTGGGCAATAGGACGAGACCCTGCCTCAGCAAAAAAAAAAGGAAGAAATGAAGGTAGGGAAAAAGGAAGAGAAGAGGACAAATGGATGGATGAAGTGTTGAATGAATGGATAAAAATATGCATGGTTGATTAGTAATAAAAAGAATAAAAAAAGATGGATGAATAGAGGGATAGATACATGGAAGGAAGGGTGGGAGGAAGGAAAAGACAGTGGGAAGAAGGGAGAGGGAGGGAGGGGGGCAGTGGAAAGGGGAACTGAAAGTCCTGAGTAGTAAAGCAGCCGCCAGAAGTTCTGCATATATTCAAGGAGATGCTAAGAGCTCAGGGCTTGTCTCCGCAAGACCCATGAGGAGGAGAGAATTTAGTACAGATTTAGGGGCACCTTTCTTCAGGCTCCCTTGGCAACGATCCCCCACCCTCACTAGACCTATCTCTCCACTCTACCCTGCCCAGTCTAACTTCCCCCCACTCCATCTTTGCTCAGGCATCTCCCCTCACCTGGAATACCCTCCCTACCCTTCTCTCAATCCAAATGCTACCCATCCCTCTGGCCAGGTTTAAGTCCATCTCAACCTGGGGACACCAAGCTCCCTCCTTGTTCTGGCTAGAGGATCCCCGGAAACTTAACATGAACTTGTTTGGGGTCTACATGGGAGTGTGTACTTGAAAAGTGCTTTGCAATCTGAAAATAACAAGCCACGGCCGGTACACGAAGTGGGTGATGTTATCATTACTGTGGAAACAATAACACCAAAGAAAACTGAGTTCCCACGATGTGTGGGGCACTGCACTAAGCTCCTCTAAATGCTGCCCGTGATTGATGCTTCACAGTAACCCTCTAGTTCCCAGTCTATAGATGAGAACAGTGAGCTCAGAGAGGTTAAGTAACTTGCCTGAGGCTGCACAGCTACCACATGGCAGGGCTGGAATCCAGGTCTGAGTGCCGCTCTTGCAAGTGCATGATTGTTTATCGGAGTAGCGAGTTCAATGCAATCTTTCTGTTTCTGGTTAGCTTCTCCCAACTGGACTGCGGAGACAGGAAGTAGGCACCAAATTTCCTGGCCAGTATGCCTGCTAAGTGAGCCGGCATCCAGGCCAGCACCCTACTATGTGAGCCAACAAAGCCAGTTGCTCTTGAATCTTAAGCAAATTTCCAGGCCAGGTGCGGTGGCTCATGCCTGCAATCCCAGCATTTTGGGAGGCCGAGGCAGGCGGATCATGAGTTCAGGATCTCAAGGCCAGCCTGACCAACATGGTGAAACCCATCTCTACTATAAATACAAAAAAAAAAAAAAAGCCGGGCATGGTGGCACATGCCTATAATCCCAGCTCCTCAGGAGGCTAAGGTAGGAGAATCTCTTGAACCCGGAAGGCAGAGGTTGCAGTGAGCCGAGATTGTGCCACTGCACTCCAGCCTGGGCGACAGAGAGAGACTCCGTCTCAAAAAAAAAAAAAAAGAAAGAAAGAAAGAAGAGAAAAGAAAGTTTTTATCCTCTTTAAACCTTCGCTTCTTTTCCAAGGCACGTTTGAGAGCTTCCTCTGTAAACATGGGCATGGGCTGCCTCACTTAAACCTCAAAACACTGAGCTCTTTCCCACTTTAAGATCTTTGCATCTGCTGTCCCCTCTACCCAAAATGTTCTATCTCCAGAACTCTGTCGTGTAAGTGACTCAGACACATTTGTGGAGGAAGTAACTTCACAAAACGCATTCACAGCAACAGTGAAAAGCAGGACTTGGTCTTCCACTTTACGAATGAGCGGCTCCAGCACACGGGCTGCTTCTAGTTCACAGGGGAGCTGCAAGAGTCCGTTTCCCAGCCTTGGGGGAATGGAAATAGGACAGAAACAAGGCTTGGTTTTGCACAAGCCTCTCTAATCCAAAGCAAACAAATAAAGCCAGTGAAGAGAGCTGGGAAGCAGGCACTCCCCCACACCAATGCCCAGCGCCAGCTCAGGGGTTCTAATTGCCTTAGAAACCACCTGGTCTCCATTTAGCAGAAAACTGCCCCCTCAGCTTGGTGTGGTGTCCAAGGGGACGGCAAAGGGACATCAGGTGCTTCTTGGCTGGGAGCAGAGAGGAGCTGGGACCCGTGCCTTTGGCCAGCCTGGGCTCCCACAATGGAGTGGACTGAATGGGCCAGGCTTAAGGATCCTTTCCTGCTGGAGAGAGACGGGCTTGCACACCACAGTGCTGGGGTTCTTTTTTTCTTCCTCCTGCTCCTGGCAGAGGAAGCTGGCAGAGTTGGCTGCAAGCCCTGTCCCTGGAATTTGCCATCTCAATTAGGACCCAAGATGGGCAAAACACTTGACGGGGGAAGAGAGAGAGAGAGACAGGGAGAGGCACAGGGACTGTAGACCCACCGGTCACACCTCCAGGAAGCAGAGATGCAAAAAGAGAGGAAAACAGAGGTAGACTTAGGAACCCTTCAGATCTAAGGAGAGAGCAGGGGAGGAGCCTATCTGAGAAGGCACAGCCTTGGCGCTGGACAAGCTCTCTGTCTTCTTGAGAACTCATAAGTATTGCCTTTCAGTGAACAGCTATTGTACAAAGTAGGGGGCTAAATGATTTGCATGAATTATTTACATCTTCCTGGCAACCTTGCAAAATAAGCAGTCATTCATTCATTCCTACAGGTATTCCTTTCTTTCTTTTTTTAGAGACAGAGTCTTACTCTGTCACCCAGGCTGGTATGCGGTGGTACAATCCTAGCTCCTTGTAGCCTCAAACTCCTGGGCTCAAGTGATCCTCCCACCTCAGCCTCCCCAGTAGCTAGTACTATAGCACATGTCACCATGCCCAGATAAATCTTTTTTCTTGTTTATTTTTGTGGAAACTGGGTCTTATTATATTACCCAGGCTGGTCTCAAATTCCTGGGCTCCAGCAATTTTCCTGTTGGCCGTCCAAAATGCTGGGATTACAGGCAAGAGCCACTGTGCCCAGCCCTCCTATAAGAATTTCTTGAGCACATGCAGACTCAGGCACTCTTCTCCATCTTGAGGATTTGGTGGAGATCTTTCTAGACAGACACAGTCCCTGGCCCTCATGGAGTTTATAATTAGTCAGAGGAGCCAGGTAATAAACAAGTAACTAAATAATTTATGTATTTTGAAAGGTGATTGAGGAGGGGGTTTAAGCAGGTCAGTCAACATTGAAGCAGAGACCTGGACAAAGTGCAAAGTGTGAGTGGTTCTTGGTAGAAGGAACAGCATGTGCAAAGGCCCTGAGGTGAGAAGGGGCTGGCAGGTTTGAGGGGTAGCCAGAGGACCAGTGTGGCTGGCACACAGGGAGCGATGGGGTGGCATGAGTGTAAGATCGGAAAGCAGGAGAAAGTGGACAGGGCCTGGCCTTGGAAGCTGTGGGAAGACAACGGGGTGTGAGGGGCTAGAGCTGGGAGTGATGTGATCTGATCAATAGTTTACAAAGATCCCTCTGGCAGTGCGGTAGGAAGGACTAGGGCGGAGGGAAGGCCAGGAGCCCAATGAGGAGGCTGATGCCTTTGTACAGGTGAGAGAAGACAGTAGCTTGGACCAGAATAGCGGCAGTAGGGATAAAGAGAAATATTTCATCTGGGATACAATGTGGAGGGGGAGCCAATTAGAAAAATGCTGCCAAGCACAGTGGCTCACACCTGTAATACCGGCTCTGCGAGAGGCTGAGGCCGGGGGATGGCTTGAGGCCAGGAGTTTGAGATCAGTCTGGGCAACATAGTGAGACCTCGTCTCTACTGGAAAAAAAAAAAGTAGTTAGGTGGGTGTGGTAGCGTGCTCCTGTACTCTCAGATACTCAGGAGGCTAAGTCAGGAGGATCAACTGATCCCAGGAGTTTGAGGCCACAGTAAGCTGTGATTGCACTGCGGCACAAAGAATCCTCTTCATTCACGAACGAGCAAACAGAGAAGAAGCGTGACTTGCAGCAAAGTTTCCCAGTGAGTTGATAGAACCGGAACCAATACCCAGAATTCCCAGATGAAAACCTCTGCATCCCAAGTTGCTGTCTTACAACAGGGGTCCATAAAGTTCTTCTGTAAAGGAACAGAGAGCAAATATTTCAGGCTCTGCAGGCCATACAGTCTCTGCTGCAGTTTTTCAATTCTGCCATTGGGCCTCGAAAGCGGCCACACACAACATGTAAGCAAACGGCCATAGCTATGTGATGCTAAAACTTTATTTACAAGAACAGGCAGCTGGTCCAGGGGCCAATTCTTGATCTAAAATGACCCAGGAAGACTTTCTGAAGAAGTGAGTGACAAGGAATCATTTAAAGAAGCAAAAATAACCTTATTAATTGATTTAGGTTAATGGGACAGAACTTCTGTGCCCTGAGAATATAAAAATGCCCACTGCAAAGAGAAAAAAAAATTAACTCGGGCATTCAACTTAAGCTAGGAAACTTCCTGCTCCAAGAAGAAGCCCTGACTTCAATCCACGGGGAGGAACGGCTGAGAAGGAGCTCTAGCCTGGAGGTGCCTGGCCCAGAACAGGTCCTAAGGAGGTGGGGGATCTAAGACCATCCCAGTGCCATCAGCATCACAGATGTGCAGGCTGGCAACGCCTCCAGACCATTGGCACTCTGCGAGGGTCCCAGGAGAGGAAGCAGGACACAGATGCTATTCTGGAGCATAAAATGGGTTGGAAAAATGGAAGCAGAGCCCCGGGAGAGAAAGCAGCCCTTGGGGTCCCTGTCCTCTGTAGAAAGAACGGTTGGCAAAACTTGCAAAGCAGTAGTTGCTGTTTTTGTATTGGTGTGAGTTTACGCATGTGTTTGTTTGAATGGGCGAAGTGGATTTTTTTTTCTTTGCATTTGTTATTTGGTTTAACAAAGGCATTTGGCAGTACCTGGTTCTTTGTGTGGCTTCATCACTTGGTGAGAGACTGTCTGAGCCTCAGTTTCCTTCTCTATGGATCAGGAAATAATCAAGGTAGAAGTGGCATCTCACTGGGTCATCCCAGTGCCTCTCAACTAACTCTGCATGAAACACCCCAATGCCCAGGGGGTTCCCCACCCCAGAAGTTCTGATGCCATCAGAATCAGCCAGGATGAAGCTTTGCCACTGGTATGTTTAAAAGCTGCCCACCCAATTCTTGGGTGTCACCAGGATCAAGAACTACTCCATGTTCTACATAGATATCAGGAAGTGGTTCTCAATGGGGTGCTCTGGCCCACAGGGGACACTTAGCAATGCTGAGATATTTGAGTTGTCACAGCTAGGGGGTGAGTGTGCTGTTGGCATTCTCTAGCTGCCAGGGATGCTGCCAAGCATCCTACTCTGCATGAGACAGCCCCCCACAACAACAAATCAATAGTGTTGACTCCTCGATGGGAGGGACTGCTGTGGGATATGATGGGGCGAAGTTCAGGGAAGATCCAAACAGGAAGTGTTGCGGCAAAAGTCCAGCAGTCTCGGCGCAGGTCCAGGTTCCTCCAGGGAGCCTCTCCTGGTTTCCACCAGGTGTGCTGGGCCCCCACGGCTCCATCTGTATCAGTCAGGGGCCAGTGAGGACATCAGAAGCCTCTTCAGGTATTTTCCTCAGAGGAAACGAAGGCAGGAAATTGGTTACTTTGAAGAGGCAGAAAGTCCAACAGGAGACGGAGAGAAGACACCAAGAGATTGGCAAGCGTGGGAAGATGCTTCCACCCACCTGAATCTAAGGAACAGGAGTGGTATCATCAGAGCCTCAGAAAATGCTGGAACGAAGCCCAGGTGTGGTGGCTCACATCTATAATCCCAGCACTTTGGGAGGTGAAGGTGGGCGGATCACTTGAGGTCAGGAGTTTGAGACCAGCCTGGCCAACATGGTGCAATCCTGTCTTTATTAAAAATACAAAACTTAGCCAGGCATGGTGGTGCGCCTGTAGTCCCAGCTACTCCGGAGGCTGAGACAGAAGAATCACTTGTCCCTGGGTGGTGGGGGCTGCAGTGAGCTGAGATCATGCCACTGCACTCCAGCCTGGGCGACAGAGTGAGACTCTGTCTCAAAAAGAAGAAGAAGAGGAAGAAGAAGAAGAGGAGGGGGAGGAGCAGGAGGAGGAAGAGGAGAAGAAGAAACTAGAACCACAGCTGGCAGCTTTTCAGCAGGAGAGGGAGCTGCAGAGGAGACACAGTGGCACCTGGAGAAGCCACCCGTGGTAGAGGAGACGGGGAGAAATGCCCTGGCTTCTGTCATCCTCTGCCCTCAATCCCCTGACAGCGCCTCCTCTTGGCCAAACCCAGGTGACCCAGGAGCCTGGAAGCATGGCCTGCAGGCCTCACCCTCCCCTCTATCTCCCATGGTATAGCACTGGGCATGGGGAAGACAGGAAATGGGTCCAAGGGCAAAGGAGCTTCAGACCAGCCCACCACGTCCCATGTCCTGCTCCCAGAACTCGCAGACTGGGCCTTCATTGGCCACCGGCCTGTGCACCACACCTGACTATCTCACTGCGGGTAGCACACACCCCCAGTGCCTACCATGGGCTGGCACTAACGAGGGGCTCTGGCTTAGTCTCACAATGCATGAGGGGGGCGTGTGTGGGCTGGACATACCACCGTGACCCTTTGTTCCTCCATTCAGGAGGAGTTTCAAAGGAGGACTTTTGGAAGCAGCCCCGGGACTTTCCATGAGGTCCTCTGACTACAGTGTCTTGGGCACCCGTTATCCACCCAACCCCGGGCTGTGGGCTTCATGTGTTCAGAAGTCAGACAAAATGTGACAAATAAGCCCAGCCAATATGGTGAAACCCCGTCTCCACTAAAAATACAAAAATGAGCCCCGAGTGATGGTGGGTACCTGTAGTCCCAGCTACTTGGGAGGCCGAGACAAAAGAATTGCTTGAACCAGGGAGGCAGAGGCTGCTGTAAGCCGAGATCATGCCACTGCACTCCAGCCTGGGCGATAGAACAAGATTCCATCTTTAAAAATAAATAAATAAATATAAATAAATAAAATTTTAAAAGGTGGCAAACGAAATAGACGAGGTCTCTGCCCTTGGGGAGCTGACATTTCAGTGGGGGACAAACAGAAAGCAAGTAAACAAATGCATTCAGTCATTCCAGATAACTAAGTGCTAGGAGGGGAAAAATAGGATGCTGGATCTAAAGCCATCAGGAAGATGGGGCAGCGGCTATCTTCTGTAGAAGAGTCAGCCAAAGCCTCTCTGAGGCCATGTTGAATCTTAGACCTGGACAAAGTAAAGGAAAGAGTTCTGCAGCTTCCTGGGGGAAGGGCCTGCCAGACAGAGGGAGCAGCAGGCACAAAGGTCCTGAGGTAGGAGTGCACCAGGGATGTTTGCAGAACAGCAGCCATTGATGATAGAGGGTCTCATAGACTAGGGTCACACATTGAGTTCTGGTTTGAGAAAGATGGAAGGGCTTTAGGTAGGAGAGCAACATGATCTGATTCCTGTGTTTCTGAGATTACCCCGCCATTGGTATGGAGATAGGGACCAAACTGAATATATGAATCATGCTATCATTCAGTGACTTGGACTTTACAGCCCAGCAAATTCTTCCCCACCCCAAAATAAAGAACCATTATAAGTTTGTGAATGCTTCGTCTCACCAAGATTGAAAATGTTAAAACAAAACAAAACAAAACAAAAAAAACAAAAAAACCTACTGGCTCTTCTCATTACAATTTAAAAATAGAATAGACATTTTAGCACCAAAAACAAAAAAAAAACTGTAGGAAGGACAAAATCTCAGAATAAGGGATGATGGTTTGTATTAAATGCATTTAGCTTTGATGGAAATTTCTGCCTTCCTACTAACTTTATGGTGTTTTTGTTTGTTTGTTGATAGAGTCTTGCTCTGTTGCCCAGGCTGGAGTGTGGTGGTGCCATCTCAGCTCACTGAAATCCACCTCTCAGGTTCAAGCAATTCTCATGCCTCAGCCTCCCAAGTAGCTGGGCTGACAGGCAAGCACCACCACATCCAGCTAATTTTTGCATTTTTAGTGGCCATCTCAACAGGCCCTGATTCACCTGCTCATCCCCGGCAGCGGCCAGGTCAGAGGAGCCCGGGTGGGGTGGAGCCCAGGTCTGAACCTCAAAGAGGGGCTGTGATGAAGCCCTTTTTTCACCCATAGCCTTTTTGATAAATCTAAAACTCTCCCTGGGGAGGACTCAGGATCTGGTTCCCCCTCCCCCCCATTCCAAGGTACCCCTCTCCAAGTTGGAGGATCACTGAGTCATAAAAGGCAGGAGTCCTCCCTGGAGACTCAGACAATGTCCCTGAACCTAGTTTATATTACAAATCATAAAAATTACAGATGCTATTTATTGAGCACTCATATGTACAAGCATTGTTCTAAGAGCTTTATTCATGTGATCATGACAATATGATAATTACAATGTATTACATGTAACATGCATACACTATGCTTAAGTAGTGTACTCATACCCACAGTATTATATAATAATAGTAACACTATACAGCAAGTACCTCAGTTTTATGATGAGAAATCTGCCGCACAGAGAGATTAAGTAACTTGTCTACGGTAACACAGCACATGGATGGTAGGGCACGGATTGAATCCTGTGCAGTTGGATTCCCAGGCCAGTGACGTTCATTTTTTGACTTCCTGTTTAGGTTGGTCTCTTTCACTTTCCAAATATACAATGACATTATAATATTGAACACATGTTTTCAAACTGCACATGCCTCCAAGATTCCTGTTCCAAATCCTGTTTATTCATTCAGCAGAAATCCATTGAACACCTACTGCATGGAAGCGTCTTTACTGGGGGGGCGGTCCCCACCTTGCACTCTGGGGATGAGGAGCAGCTAGGGCAAAGGCCTGGAGGGGTGAACCATGGTGGGGACAAGCCAAGGAATGGGAAGGTAGGGGAGGTGCGGGGGAGCGGAGGGGAGCTGAAGTCCCGACGGGCACCTGGGAAGGACTTTGAAGGCCAGGCCGTATTTGAGCATCTCATAAAGAACACGCATACCCCAGCCTCCGAGCAGAAAAGGGCACACTGGTGAAGCACATGAGAGCCCCTTTTAGATTCTGTTCCCAGGATTGGTTCAATGCCACTCGTTTCTCTCAAGGTTTCCTCCTTCATTCAACAAAACTGCGTTGAGCACCTCCTGCATGACGTTCTGGGCGATGAGGATGCAGCTATGAACTGAACAGAGAGGTCCCTGCCCTTTTGCAGGCAAATGTCGGAGAGGCGTGTAAATCAAATATGCTTGTGATTACAAAGAGATGAGGAGGTGGAGGCTGAGCAGGCCTTGAGGCAATTCAGGGTGACCTGACCCAGCCTGGGGGTCAGGAAGTGGCCTTTGGGATCCGGTCTGAAACAGGAGTAGGAATTGGCTGGGTCACAGCCTCCCAACCCTCCCAGGGCTTCAGAGTCACCAGGGGTGCTCTTAGAAATACACACACCCAGGTCCTACCCCCAAAGAATCGACTTCAGTTGGTCTGGAGTAGGGCTTAAAGGCTGATCTTGAAAAATGTGCCCAGGTGATTCTAATGTGCAGGCAAAGTTGGGAAACACAGGGCTGAGCAAAGAGAAGGAGAAGAGTTTCCAGGCAAGGGAACTGGTCTGAGTAAGGGGCTGGAAAAAGTTTACCAGTGGAAGGAATGAAAAAATGTGGGGGCAGCTAGAGGAGGTAAAGTCAGGAGGGCCAGCTGCCCATGCAGTGCACCATGGCAGGGAAGAGACACTTTCAGGTTAATATCTTTTATTTATTTTTATTTTTAGAAACAGAGTCGCTGCAGCCTCAAACTCCTGGGCTCGAGCAATCCTCCCACCTCGGCCTCCAGAGTAGCTGCGTTTAAAGGCCACCTTGTTTCATCCTCTTGGTTGAGAACATAGCGAGGTTCGTTCCTCTGGCCCCTGGTTAGTTTCAGATTTCTCTTTCCCAAAGCAGAGAGCTTTCTAGAATCATAGGGCTGGATGGACCTTCATTCCTTCAAATGTCCATTTCTCCATCACAAGGGTCAAGACCCAGCTTCAAATCCCAGCTCTGCCCCCAACAATCCATGCAACTCAGCCTCGTTCTGCGAGCCTCAGTTTTTCCATCCCTCCAATGGGGATAATGTTTTTTGATACCCAGAAGCAGCAAAGGAAACTTTGCAAAGGGGTGCTTGCAAACACACCATCACTGGGCACCTGCTCTGCACCAGGCACCGTGCTGGGCATTGGAAACGAGCAAGGTGCAAACTGCAGCCACTGTCCTCTAGTGGAGAAGACGAAGACCTTGACAGATACCCTGTGGCCAGAAAGGGTGTCCGGATCCACGCTGGTGGGGCAGGGTCCTCATCGTGCTATCCTGACGGAGGTCGGGTGTCCAAAGCCAGCGGCCTCCAGGAGGGTGAGAGGCCATCAGAAGGGGGCAGAGAGAGGGGATGGGGCAGGTATGTTGTTGGGGTGGACAGAGAGGCAGAGAGAAGATGGGGAGAGGGGTCAGGGTGGGTGGAGGCACCTTGCCTGTGGGATGCGAGAGGAGGCAGCTCCAGAAAGAAGTCGGAACACACAAAGGGAGCCAGGAGATGGCAGGAGGGGCCTAATGCAACCTTTTTTAAAAAACAATAAATAATAGCACCCGGTGACAAATGCATCTCCTCATCTGAATGGCGGCTGGAGAACTGGCCCCTTCTTTCTAATCACTTAATGACCCCCAAGAGGGCGGAGGGGGCTCACTCCGGGGGCCCCCCTCCTCCCTCCCCGTTCTGCACCGAGGTCTATAAAGAGAAACTCGCTCCTTAAAGAGGGTCATTTACAAACCCTCCTTAATGGAGGGCGGCAGCGCTCCCCGGCGACACCCTTCTGGTCCTGGACAAGGGTCATGAAAAAGGAATTGGCTTCCGAGGCCCGAGCACATGAGCTCCCCCAGCCCCGAGCAGCCCCCCTGCCCCTCGCGCCTCTCCAGCCAGGAGCCCCGCGGCTGGCACGCTCCCATGTATTTATTATTTTTCCCCCCATTGTCTAGGCCTCCGCCCCCAACCCCTGCCTGAGCCCCTTCGCTCCTGCGGGCCTCCCCCTCCCAAGCCGCCCCTCTGGCCCGCCCTCCGCCTGCATCCAGCCTCTCTCATAATAGCGTCCTTTTCACAGAGACAAATTGTCCAGCCTCGGGATGCACCTGAGGACTTTCGCCCCTTAACAAATGGTCTTTTAATTTTCTACCAGAAGGGCAGAGGGAAGGGGGGCCGAATCAATCACACATCCATCTTCATCATTGCTGCCGAGGGACTCTTTTTGCTGGCTGGCTGCCCCTGGGGAAGATGGGGTGAAAAGAGAGAAGGGGGGTGCCGTCGGAAGGGCTGTGGGGGAGGGGCGGCAGCAGGGAAGTCATGTGGGCAGCTCACCGCCCCTGCTCTGCTCACCTCGCCTCTGAGTCTGGCTTGAGTCCAGCCTTCGCCACCCAGGGAAGAAGGAGGTACTGCTATTTTGGCAAATAGGGAAACTGAGGCCCGCATAGCTGATGGTCAGTTCAGTGTGGCCCTAACAGAGAAGAGGTGAGAAAGAAGCACGCGCCTATTTGCTGCTTTTAGAACTGGACTTTGGAGTTCAGTTCTGCCCCATCCCCCAGTTATGAGCTGCACTCTGGCCAAATGAAATCACTCAGCCTCTGCCTGCACTGTGTCATCTGTTAAATGGGGCTAATGAAAGTGACTGCCTCTCGAGGGTGTCATGGGGACTAAGTGAGATCATCTAAGGGGAGTGCTTAGAACACTACCACCATGGGGTGGTCACTTCATCTGTGATAGCAATGTGGCCCCTGAAGTTTCTTGAGCCTGGTTTTTGGTTTCTAGCCTCCCCCTACATCACCCTCCCATCAAGTAATATGGTGCCTCCAATTCAAAATTTGGTTTCCAGGCTGGGTGCGGTGGCTCATGCCTATAATCCCAGCTCTTTGGGAGGCCCAGATGGGAAGATTGCTTAAGGCCAGGAGTTTCAGGTTGCAATGAGCTATGGTGGCACCACTGCACTCCAGCCTAGGTAGGCAGAGCAAGGCTCTGTCTCTAAAACAATAATAATAAATAATTTTTAAAAATAAAAAATGTAGTTTCCCTAGAGTCTGGGAAGCTGGCATCTACTTTCAGGCAGGGTATGTTCCTGCCTCAGGGTCTTCTTTGCACTGGCTGTCCTTCTGCCTGCTTCCCATAGATATGAGCATGGCTTACTCCTTCACCTCCCCAGATCACTCCTCAAATGTCATCTTCCAAGTGAAGCCTTCCTTGCCCATCCTACATAATATTGCAAAGCCCTGTGGTTTATTTTTCTGGAGTACTTACCACTATCTAATACACTATATGTATTTCTTATTTGCCTAACAAACACTTGTATAGGGTTGTCCACGTCAGGCAGGGCTCTAAGCACATTTCAGGTACTGGCCCATTTAATCTGCATACAATAATCTAGGAGGTAGGGATGATTGTTTCCCATTTAAAAGATTAAGAAATTGAGGCACCCAGCTAGGTATGCTAAAAGGGCCCACATGCAGTGACACCCCAGTAGCAGTGAGCACACCTGGAACCCAGATCATGGCATCTACATACCATTCCCCACTACAAGGAACCAGAGCTCCTTAGAGAAATGGCTGATTACAGGGCTGCAGCACGGATGGCACAAGGAGAGGCTGAAACACCTGCCTGTGAAAGATAGTAAAGAGGTGCTCAGAGAGTGAGGACACATCAAAAAAGGCACAAGAGCCAACCTGAAGCAGTTCCCACTGGCCAAATCTAGGACAAGTGGAGGATCGAAATGGAGTCAGTCATCTGCCAGGCATGGTGTCTCATGTCAATAATCCCAGCACTGTGGGAGGCTAAGGCAGGAGGGTCTCTTGAAGCCAGGAATTTAAAACCAACCTGGGCAACACAGCAAGACCCATCTCTACAAATTAATTGAAAAATTAGCCAGGGATGGTAGTTGGCACCTATAGTCCCAGCTACCTGGGAGGCTAAAGCAAGAGGATTGCTTGAGCCCAGGAGTTTGAGGTGGCAGTGAGCTATGATCATGCTACTGTACTCCAGCCTGAGAGACAGAGTAAGACCTTGTCTCAAAAAAGAAATGTTGAGTAAATAAATAGTCATAGTAAAAGATTATTATCTATTGAATAAGAGTTCATGAGCCTTATGCTGACATATGTAAATATAAAAGTAAGGAATTTTCTCCTTTACAGTAGAAAGCCAACTAATAAATGTAGAAAAAAGACTGGGGTTAGAAAATTGCATTTAGGAAATATCATCATCATCGATTCAGGCAAGAATCATCAAACTATGCTAAAATGAGTGAGTCAACATCCAAGGAGTACCATATATTTACATCATCTCAAAGCCCCTCCCCAACAATGTGCTTGTAAATTACAGAAGGAAAAACTATAAGTGTGCAGAAGGAAAACCCAGCAGGCATCACCTGGAGCAAGTGCTCCAGGTTCACATCACTGTGGGACGGATGACACCATGTGGTTCCTGATACAATACACCAAGAAGAACACAGCAACGCCCGTGTGGGATTCCTGCCAAAATGTATCACCTGAATCAAATCACATGAAAATATCATACACACTCAGATTGAAGGACATCTTACAGAACGACTGGCCTGGATGCTTCAAAAACATCAATGTCATAAAACCTGAAGCCTGAGGAACTGGATCCAGATTAAAGGAGTCTACAAGGACATGACAGCTGAAGGCAACATGCCATCCAGAAAGGTAGTTTGCTATGAAGGACATTATCAGGACATATGGAGAGATCTGAATAAGGTCTGTAGATTAGATCATAGTATTGTATCAGTGTTAATCTCCTGCTTTTGATCATTGTACTATATAATACATAAGGGAATGTCTTCATTTTCAGAAAACAGACACTGAAGTTCTTAGGGGTAAGGGGGCATCATGTCTGCAAGTTACCCTCACAAAGGTTTAATAAAAAATTGTGTGTGTGTGTGTGTGTGTATTTCTCTATCTATATAGGTATATATATGTATATATATGTATGTGTGTGTGTGTGTGTGTGTGTGTATGTATGTATCTTGAGCCTGGGAGGCAGAGGTTGCAGTGAGCCAAGATCATGCCACTACACTCCAGCCTGAGTGACAGAGTGAGACTCCATCTCAAAAAAAGGAAGAAATATACATACATATACATATATATATATATATATATATATATAGAGAGAGAGAGAGAGAGAGAGAGAGAGAGAGAGAGAGAGAGAGAGAGAAGGCTGTGCAAATGTTAACATTTAAGGTCATAAGTGAGTTTTGTACTATTTTTTCAGGTTTTCCATATGTTAATATTTAAAATTTAAAGAAAAAGAAGAAAAACCCTGCCAGGCACAGTGGCTCACACCTGTAACCCTAGCACTTTGGGAGGCCAAGGCCAGAGGATTGCTTGAGCCCATGATATGGAGAACAGCCTGGACAACATGGTGAAACCTCATCTCTACAAAAAATACAAAACTTAACTGAGTGTGGTCGCTGGTGCCTGTGGTCTCAGCTACTTGGGAGGCTGAAGCAGGAGGATTGCACGAGTCCAGGAGATGGAAGCTGCAGTAAGCATGATTGCATCACTGCACTCTAGCCTGGGTGACTGAGCAAGACCCTGTCTCAAAAGAAAAAGAAAAGAGGTCAAGTGTGGTGGCTTATACCTGTAATCCCAGCACTTTGGGAGACCGAGGTAGGTGGATCAACTGAGGTCAGGAGTTCAAGACCAACCTGGCCAACATGGCAAAACCCATGTCTCTTAAAAATACAAAAATTAGCCAGGCATAGTGGTGCATGCCTGCAGTCACAGCTACTTGGGAGGCTGAAGCAAGAGAATCCCTTGAACTTGGGCAGCAGAGGTTGCAGTGAGCTGAAATCCTGCCACTGCACCCCAGCCTGGGTGACAGAGAAAGGCTCCTTCTCAAAAAAAGAAGAAAGGAAAGGGAAGGGAAAGAGAGAGAGAAAGAAAAGAAAAAGAGCGGAAGGCAGGAAGGAAGGAGGGAGGAAAGGAGGGAGGGAGGGGAGAGAGAGAGAGAAAGGGAAAGACAGGAAGAAAAAGAAAGGGAAGGAAGGAGAGGGAGAAAGAAAGAAAGAAAGAAAAAGAGAGAGAGAAAGGAAAGAAAGAAAGAAAGAGAAAGAAAGAGAAAGAAAAAGAAAACAGGAAAGAAAGAGAAAGAAGAGAGAAAGAAAGAAAGAGAGAGAAAGAAAGAAAGAGAAGAAGGGGAGGAAAGGGGAGGGGAGGGAGGGAAGGGAAGGGGAAGGGAAACCGAGCATAGAGAATGTAGAACTTGCACTAGGTCGGGGCCGGGCACGGTCTCAAAAAAAAAAAAAAAAAAAAAGAACTTGCACTAGGTCATGCAGCTTTTAGGTAGAAGAACCGGGATTCAAACTTCAGCATTCAAGCTCTCAGACATCATGCTATCTTCTCCTTTATTCTGTCTCCCACAGAGACAAAGAATAAAATGTGGGTGCCCACTGCCCACATTCCCAAAGACCCAGGAGGATAGAGCTTTGGTTTTTGGGGGGAGAGGCGGTTGTTTGGGTTTGGGGGAAAATTTGTTTTCCTTACTATTGTATTCTCAGCACCTATTTTTAGCTTCTAAGTGGGCAAGAACGGTGCCTAGTACACAGCAGGTGCTCAATAAATATTTGTTGAGTGAATAAATGAAGTGCCAAGACACTAATTAAGGCGCCCCAGGTCACGCAACCCTCAGGGGTGGCGCCTGGCCCCAGCCCCGCTGCGGTCGCTGTGAATGCACTCTCGCACCTGCTGCGACCGATGGCCCGGGATGCTCTGTGTCCGGAGAACTCAGCGGCCTGGAGAATTTTCGCAAAAAGTAGGCTTTGCAGCACCGCATCCCCACCGAAGGGGAAAAAACCAACAACGACTCCCTCTACTCTCCATTTCCCGCTGATTCTAGGGCCACATACCTGGCCCTGGTGAATAATGTGAGTTTGCCGAGCGTGTTGGGGCTTATTAAACAGGAATGCAGATCTCGGATCAAGCCTGAGAAAACCAACCCTGCTGGAGGTTTAGCTCAGCCTCTACCCGGAGGGGAGCCAGTTAAAGAAAGAAAGAAAAGAAAAAAGAAAGAAAACGCCTGGCGTCCTCCCTTCGCGCCTGCCTCCCCTCCTCCTCCCTTCCCCCAAATCCATGCCCCGAGGGAAGCCAGGCGCTGGGATCCCTAGGAGGGCCACCTCCCCCTCTGCGGAGGGAACCGAGGGAGAAGGTTAATTAGATGTTTGCATCCAATTTACGTCTTGTTTGTGAAAGCGCCGTTTCAGCTGCAGCCCGGGCGGCGGCCCCTTGGCCTCCATCACGCGTTTTAGAGTTACTTCACAGCTCCAGAACTGGTTAACCCGGGTCAAAACGCGCCCATTATCGTTTTATCGCTGCCTCTTCCTCTATAATTATGCCCCTCCTTCTGTGGTTTAGATCCCCCTTCTCTTCCTGCTCCTGGGAACCGCATGGGAGCCTGGCCTCTGTGCGCTGGGCCCTGAGCCAGGCACAGTGGGTGGATGCAGGGGGCATGGGGAAGTATTCAGCCTGGAAACCTCCCACACCATTGGCTGCCCCACCAGGGGATAGAGACCTCAGTAACCTCAGGTGCCAGGCAGGAAAAGCAAAGGAACGACTTTAGAGAGTGTGGGACAATAGGGACTGGAAGCGACTGTGGCAAATGGAAAGTACAGCCCTGCCTAAAGGGAACCCCATTCTGTTACTGAAAAGGGGTCCCGATCCAGACCCCAAGAGAGGGTTCTTGGATCTTGTGCAAATAAGTCCAGGTGAATCTATAAAGTGAAAGCAAGTTCTTCAAGAAAGCAAAGAAATAGAATGGGCCAGGCGCAGTGGTTCACGCCTGTAATCCCAGTACTTTGGGAGGCCAAGGCAGGTGGATCACTTGAGATCAGGAATTCGAAACAAGCTGGCCAACGTGACAAAACCCCATCTCTACTAAAAAATACAAAAATGGCTTCTCCAAAGGCAGAATGGCCCGGAGGGCTACTGGTTGGCTATTTTTATTGTTATTTCTTGATCATATGCTCAACAAGGGGTGGATTAGTCATAAGTTTTCTGGGAAAGGGGTGGGCAGTTCCCAGAACTAAGGGCTCCTTCCCTTTTTGGATCATATAGGATACCTTTCTGATGTTGCTGTGGCATTTGTAAGCTGTGATGGCACCAGTGGGAGGGTCTTATAGCATGCTAATGTATTATATTTAGCATATAATGAGCAATGAGGATGACCAGAGATGACTTTTGTTGCCATCTTGATTTGGGTGGGTTTTGGCTGGCTTCCTTACCACGTGCTGTCTTACCAGCAAGGTCTTTGTGACCTGTGCCTTGTGCTGACCTCCTATCTCATCTTGTGACTTAGAACGCCTAACCTCCTGGGAACGCAGCCCAGCAGGTCTCAGCCTTATTGTACCCAGCCCCTATTCGAGATGGAGTTTGCTCTCATTCAAATGCCTCTGACAATTCCTTTGCTCTGGTCAGTGGCTAACCATTGATCGGCCAATCTCTGTCCTCAGGGAGCTTTAGGGAAAGCAGGGGTATGGGTAGGGGGAGATGTGGGCAGAAAAACAAGATAACCAAGGATGGACAGAGACTCCAACATAGGAGCCACCTGAAACCCCTTGTTAAATGGAGTTCAAGCTGCCTTCTTAGTCGGTGCATAGTGCACTAACCTGATTTGGTGTATAAACAGACTATAACCTAGTCTTGTGCCGGTCACCAAGTTTGGGCCCATCAAAGGCCTCCACTGTTCAAACCGTGTTCAAATAAGGCAAACTCCAGTTGTATAACCAATCCGGCTGTTTCTGTACCTCACTTCCATTTTCTGTATGTAGCTTTCATTTTTCCGTCCCTAAATCTTGTTCAGTCATGAGACAGCACCAGAGTCTCTGCCAGCCTATTCCGGTTGGGGGGCTGCCCAATTCACAAATCGTTCTTTGGTCACTTAAACTCTGTTAACTTTAATTTGTCTAAGGTTTTTCTTTTTTCTTTTTCTTTTTTTGAGACAGAGTTTCGCTCTGTCGCCCAGGCTGGAGTGCAATGGCGCGACTCACTGCAACTTCTGCCTCCTGGGTTCAAGCGATTCTTCTGCCTCGGTCTCCCAAGTAGCTGAGATTACAGGTGCCCGCCACCATGCCCGGCTAATTTTTGTATATTTAGCAGAGACGGGGTTTCACCATGTTGACCAGGCTGGTCTTGAACTCCTGACCTCAGATGATCCACTGCCTCAGCCTCCCAAAGTGCTGGGATTACAGGCGTGAGCCACATACCCAGCCCAGGTTTTTCTTTTAGTGCTATCCATGACAGAATAGATACATCAAATATGGTTTATTCATTTAATGGAGTATTAGAAATGAGAAAATGATCAAGTCTCACAATATAATGATGATGGAAAAAAGCCACACTATGCAGAGCACACAGGAAAAGACCACTAGAGTGGCAGGTTTTTGTCTCTCTTATCCTCTGATGTATTCCCAGTGCCTCACACAGCACCTGACACATAGTAGGTGCTAATGCATGTTTGTTGAATGAATGAATGAATGAATGAATGGGCAAGAGTCATCGAGAAGTGTGGTCTAAGATTTGGTTCTAAAAGTCCACTTCCAGAGTCCCCTGCTTGGACCCAGAATCTCTTTCCGCGTGACATCCTGGCCAGCCCTAGATCTGCTCAGAAACTCCCTGCTGCCTTCCCCTGGCCACTACCCCACAGCCAGAGCCAGGCCTGCTGTGACCTGTCAGTCACTCTAAGTCCTGCAGGCAAGACCCACTGGAGACCAGATGGAGCCCTCCAAACTCATTCTGTTAGTCAGAGCAGCCCCACCTGGAGGTGGGGGCCTCTGGGGAGAGGTGGCCAGTCTGTTTATTAACCCCTTCACCCCTGCCTGGCCCCATCCAGGGAGGGCTGGCCTTTGGGATGCCACAGTGGAGAAAGAACGTTCCTCTTTTCCATAGTTTGGGAAAGCCCCTGCCATCTCCCTGGGAGGCTGGGGCTCTCCCTGTCCCGGTCCTGGGTCCTGGGCCCCTAACACTTCAGGAAATAAAAGGTAGCTCTGCTTTATTTTTGCAGGGAGGCTTCAGTCACAGTAACTCCCTCCTTCTCCACCTTACAGGCATTTAAACTGCCTCCCTACTTGCAGAGAGAGAAACTGAGGCCCAGCAAGAGGAAAGCCTGGTCACCAGCCAGAGGGGGAAGTGAGAGCAAACCCCCTGCATTCAAGGGTCTTGCATCCTTCCCAGGAAGAATCCCCACTATTCAAACCCCACCCCTAGCTGCAGGGCCCCATCTGCATGGGAAGGGTGGTAGGGAACAAGAGGTGGAGGCTTCCCAGAGAGGAGCCTGTACACAAGGGAACTAGGGGAGGGGGATGGTGCCCCTTTTCCTGACTTGCCCAAGTGTTCAGGACTGTGCAAGGGTACAGAATGACACTCTGCCTCAGCTTCCTTCTCTGCCAATCTTTGGCTTCTGTGGTTAGGAGCTATCTCTGGCTGTCATGTGGAAAAGAGAATGGAGGGATGGAGAGGAAGATGAGGTTGGCTGGAAGGCACGAGGTGATAGGGTCATCAAGCATGGTGGACAGAAGAACCACACGTTGCACATGCACCTGGAATATCGTCATTTTCTTCCAAAGCCCTGACGTGGGTCACAACCCTAAGAAACGCTGACTTATAAGCTTCATTTCATACCAAGGAGCAACTCCAGGGCTCATTCCATTAGATGTCCCCTCACCCCTGCCACCCTCACAAATCCCGCCCTGAGGCTCCTCCCCAAGTGACTAGATTGGGGGAAGGGGGGGTTGTGATCTACCCAAACTGGTAAATTTCTTGAGCATCAGCCCCCACCCTGCCTGCAGCCCCCCTAACTCGGCTGGAGAGATCAGAACATCTCTGCAGCTGCAAGAAGGAAAGGAGGGGGTCCTAATTGCTTCTTATGACACTATAATGGCAGGACTATTTACAGGAGATTAAAATCCAATTCATAATGGGATCTAATAATTTCACCATTGCTGGGCTGGCAGCTGGGCAGGGGGGTTTCTATGATGCTGAAATGCTCACAGCTCAGCCACAGGTTCAAGACTTTGGACAAATCGGTTTGCCTTTTGGCCCTGGGAGACAGAAGAACTGGGAGGTGGTGCTTCATTCACTTATTCTTTCATTCGCTCAAGCGTTTACTGAGTGCCTGCTGAATGCTGGGCACTGGGGAGACTCATCCCTGTTCTCAAAGAGCTTACAGTCTCATGGGGGAACTCAATGACAGGCAAGCTGTCTGATGAAGGAATACAAAATTCCAGTTATTAGAATTCCATCGATCTCTTTCCTGGGAAGGAAAGATCCGAGGTTCTAGGGGCTTGGAAGTTTCCTTCCTGCCCCAAGTGACGACATCACTGTTATAAATGGAAGCATGTCCCCCCAAAAAAGCATCCTCAGAATGTGACCTCATTTGGGTTTTTACAGATAGTCAAGTTAAAATGAGGTTCTTAGTGTGGGCTCTGATCCAATATGCTAGTGTCCATATCTTTATACACCCTTTTTTTTTTTTTTTTTTTTTTTTTGGTAGAGAAGGGGTCCTGTTATGTTGCCTAGGCTGGTCTCGAACTCTTAACTTCTCAAGAGATCTACCCACCTCGGTTTCCCAAAGTGCTGGGATTACAGGCATGAGCCACTGCACTCAGCTCCTTATCCTTAAAAAAGGAGAAATTTGGACATACCGGCAGACATAGGAGCATACTTGCACAGAGGGAAGATGATGTGAGGAGAGACAGCGGCAACATCACGTGAAGATGGAGACTTGAAGTGACGAAGCCACGAGGAGCTCCGAGAATGGCCGGCAGCCCCAGAATCCCACTGGAGGACACAAGGAAGGACTCTCCCCTGGAGTCTTCCCAGCTGGCATGGCCCTACCCACACCTTGACTTTGGACTTCTAGCCTCTGGAACTGTGAGACAATGCACGTTTGTTATCCTAAGGCACCCAGTGTGTGGCATTTGTTACAGCAGCCCCAGGAAATATGACCATCCCCTACTACAGGGACACCACAGCCCAGGTCCACCCTGGAGCAATGCCGGAGATCTCAGCAGCTTCCTAACTCGGTGGCCTTCAGCTAGCAGCGACCTCTCCTCTCAGAGCCTGGATTTCGTCTCAGGTTCTTCAGCCTATCCTGTGGGAGTGAGGATGATGATGACAGCACCTCCTTCCGGGAGTCATTGTAAAGACCAGGGGATAAATGGCAGGTCATAAAATGACAATGACTGTGTTAGGGACAAGGTTGAGAAACACCATCCAAGTCCCAGGCAGCTGTCTCCAGATTAAGGACTTATAGTCATGCCCCAGCCTAGGATGGAGGAGGCAGGGTCAATATAGGAGAGGAAAAAGATGAAGGCAGGAAGACAAATCGAAATGGGGCCGGGCACAGTGGCTCAGGCCTGTAATTCCAGCACTTTGGAAGGCCAAGGCAGGTGGATCACTTGAGGTCAGGAGTTCAAGACCAGCCTGGGCAAAATGGCCAAACCATGTCTCTACTAAAAACACAAGAATTAGCCAGGTGTGGTGGCACACACCTGTTAGTCCCAGCTACTCAGAAGGCGGAGGCAGGAGAATCACTTAGACCCAGGAGGCAGAGGCTGCAGTGAGCCAAGATTGTTCCACTGCACTCCAGCAGCATGGGTGACAGAGTAAGAGAAAGAAAGAGAGAGAGAGGGATAGAGAGAGAGAAAGAAGGGAGGGAGGGAGGGAGGGAGGGAGGGAGGGAGGGAGGGAAGAACTTTTGTTACCACAGATTGAGAGGCACATAGGGTAGTGGCTCTCACACAGCCTGCTTGGGTTTAAACCCCAACTCCACCTTGACTAGCTATGTGACCTTGGGCAAGCTACTTAACCTTTCTATGCATCTATTTCCCCAATTAAAAATGGAGAGAATAATCACACAGACCCCACTAGGTTGCTAGGAAAATTAAGTAAGCTATTCATTAGCTCAATTAAGCTATTCCACAAAGTATACATATTTCAAAACATCCTGCTGTACACAATAAATATATACTTTTTTATTTGTTAATTTTAAAAATAAAGAGAATAAAGTCAGTTAAGTGCTGTGAGCAGCACTTAAAACATGATGCCTGGTACAAACTAAGGGCCATATACGTGAGTGTGAAATAAATAAAATACACTTATATGTAAACAGCATCCCGTTCGGGCCGCCCCTGCAGGCAGCTTCCTCCCCTGCTGAGGCTAGGGTGACAGAAGCTATCACCTCCCCGGATCCCATGAGCACAAGGACACAGGACTTCGTAGCTGTTTCTGGGGACCAGCCTTCAGCTGTTATGATAGAAAGATGGCACTTCACACTGAAGTAAGAGAACATTCCACCATCAGGAAATGGAACCACTGTGAGCTTTTGCTTGGAAAAGCCAGAGATTATACCTTGGCCGGCCTGGAATCCTACTGCTGACCTCAGTGAGCAAAGGAGAGATAGTCACAAAAGACCTGGTGAATGTATTGGACCCTGCCACAAAGTGCTTTTGGGGAGTAACAGGTTGAAGATCAGTAGGAAGTAGAAAGGGGGGTGACTTAAAAATAGCTTAGTGGGGAGGGCATTAAAAGAGATAATGTAGTAGGGAGGGAGATGATGGAGATGCCCAGTTGAAGGAGAGCTCACTCTCTGGGGACTCGGGAGATGACTTGCAGACCCCATGGAGCTCTAGGTCAGCTGTGGATCCCAGACAAATCTCCTGGGAAGCCAACCCCAATCCTGGCACCTGCTGGGAATGCCACACAATTTCAGGGACTGGGAATGACTCCTGGACTGGGGAGTCCTCCTGGAAGAGAATAAGGGGGTTCATTTCCTCAATGCTCAGGGATTGCATGTGGCTGCAGTGCCTGGTCATTTAACCTGCTACTCAGTCTGCTTTTTAAAGCATACTAGATCTCATATTCATTCACTCATTCCGTAAATAAATATTGAACACCTGCTTTCTGTCAGGCATTGTTTTAAGCCATGGTGAGTAAACTTTTTCTGTAAAGGGCCAGATAATAGATATTCTCAGCTTTGCAAGCCCTGCTGTCTCGGTCACAACTCCTTAGCTCTGCAATTGCAGAGCAAACACAGCTGTACATCAAACAGAAATGAACAGGTATGGCTGTGTGCCAATAAAACTTTATTTACAAAACCAAGCTGTGAGCAGGCTTTATCCACAGGCTGTAATTTGCTGGCCTTGTTCAAGGAAATAAGAATACAGCTATGGGCTGAGGGCAGTGGCTCACACCGGTAATCCTAGCACTGTGGGGAGGCTGAAGTGGGTAGATCATCTGAGGTCAGGAGTTCGAGACCAGCCTGGCTAACATGCTGAAACTCCATCTCTACTAAAAATACAAAAAATTAGCCTGGCATGGTGGCACATGCCTGTAATCACAGCTACTGGGGAGGCTGAGGCAGGAGAATCACTTGAACCTGGGAGGTGGAGGTTGCAGTAAGCTGAGATAGCACCATGAACTCCTGGGAAACAGAAGAGTCTCAAAAAAAAAAAAAAAAAAAAAAGAGGAATACAGCCATGAACAAGTCAACCAAAGCCCCTGCCCTCATGGGTTCCCTAGAGCTTTTCTGTTCGAAGAAGAGAAATGGTCAACATACAAATAAGTAACTGTGAGTAATGTCAGGAGGTGGTAAGTGCCATGGAGAAAAAAAAACCTGGCCAGGCGCGGTGGCTCTTGCCTGTAATCCTAGCACTTTGGGAGGCCGAGGTGGGTGGATCACCTGAGGTCAGGAGTTCAAGACCAGCCTGACCATCATGGTGAAACCCCATCTTTAAAAAAAAAAAAAAAAAAACCTGGAGGAGGAACTAGAGAGGAACAGGGTATTTATGCAGGGTAGTCGGGGAAGGTTTCTGTGCAGGGGCCATTCTGACAGAGAAGTGAAATGAGGACATGTGGGGGACATCTGTGGGAAGAGCATTCCAGTAAACGGAATGGCAGGTGCAAACACCCAAAGATGGGGCCACGCGTGGAGAGTTTGAGGGACGGAAGGACATCACAGACCATGGCTAGAACAGAGAGAGGAAAGGACGGAGGAGGGCATGAGGGCAGAGAGTGCTGGCACCGCAGTTAAGGGCTCAGGGCCTCAGATGCGATGGGACAATCTGAGGGTCTGGGGCTGAGCAGTGGCAGGATCTGGCTTATATTTTGAAATGGTGCCTCTGACTACTGGATGCAGGATGGGTTGAGGGGTGAGGACAGGAGCAGGGAGGCTAGTGAAGACCCTTCTGCCATGACCAGGCAGGAAATGAGGGGGTCTTGGACCAGGAGGCTGCAGCAGAGAGAGTGGGAGGTGGTTGCATTCAGGATCAATGTTCAAGGTCAAGCTGACAGGGTTATCTGATGATGCCACCCCCAACTCAGACCTTACTTTCTATCATCTTCCACGGCAGCCTCCACCCATCCCCACAACAGCAAAAACAGCTGTCAAGACTTCTTTTTTTCAGAGAATGGAAAAAAAAAAAGCCAACAATCTATTAACTCGTCAATACAGAACCCCGCCAATCTGTCCATCACCCAGGCCCCATCGATAACTCCATCTCGGGGCTGACAAGGAGAGAGAGAAGAGGGAAAATGAAATATGTATAATTTCTTAAGGGACGAAGCCCTTCCCCAAGGTGACGTTTTCAGGTTCAAGCACATTAAAGCTTCCATCACAGAACAATCTCCCTGACTCCGGCTGCCTTTCTGGCAGAGCAGAGACACCCAACAGAGGGGAACTCCTGGAAAACATCTAGGGGCAAAGTCCTTTCATTTTGGACCACAGTTGTGGCATCAGACTCATAGATTTTTATCACTGGATGGCTGTATGACCAAGGGCAAGTTGCTTAACCTCTCTGAGCCTCAGTTTCTCATCTGTAAAATGGAGACAGCAATAGTACCTATCTTAAGAGGTTCCTGTGAAGATGAGGTGAGATGATTTATGGGAAGCACTTAGCAGAGTAGAAGCCCAGCATGTGCAGAAAGGTACCATGATGAACATTTTCTGAGAGCCCATTTGATCTGAGTCTTGAAGGGTAAATAAGGTTCAGTCATGGGAAGGGTATTTTGAGCAGGAGGAACAACCTTGACACAGGCCCTGAGAGTGTGAAGAAGCAGCTTTTAGAAACTGCAGAGTCACGTTGGGAGACCAGAGCAATGCGGGTAAATTAAATTCCTCCCTGACCATGGGAGATTCTAAAATTGAGCACTCCAGGATGAAGGAAGGAAAGGGGTCAGAATCTGGGCCTGGTTGCTCATCCAACAACTGAAGGCAGGTATGTAGGGGATTTGCAAGTGGGTGGGTTGGTTCCTTCATAACCCTAGGTGCTGGAATTAAGATAATCATCTCCTCAACTCATCGGGCATGCTATCGTCATTCATTCAGGCAAGTCTCCTCTTTTGCTTTTTATTGTAGTATTATTTTTCCCTTTATTCCTGTATTTGTCAGCTTTTACTGCAATAATGCTGCATAACAAACAACCTCAAAACCCCAGAGGCTTACAACAATAAACATCTTTTGTTTTTGTTTTTGTTTTTTTTCACAGCTGTGAGTCTGTGGATTGGCTGTGGTTTGGCTGATCCAGGCTGGTCCCAGCTGGGTCAGCTCAGCTCCAGGATTCCTGGAGGGTCCAAGTCTGCTCCACAGGGCCCAGATGAAAGGCGAAGCAGCTGCTTGGGGCATGATTTTATCAAGGGGGATCATAAAAGGTAACAGAGCAAGGCAAACCCCACAAGGACATTGAAAACCTCTGCTTGTGTCACATCCTTTAACTTCCAATGGCCAAAAGTCAGTTGGGCAAGTCCAAGGTCAAGGAAGGGGCAGGGAAGTACCCCACATACACACTGAAGAATTGGCAAAGGTGGAGAAGTATAATTCCATGACAAGGAGTGAGAGAAGTGCGGGGAATGATGATCAATGATCCAATCCACCACAATTGCCATTTCACAGCTTAATTTTCCTTCCCACTACTGGCATTTATGTGTGCCAGACAGATAGATTATAGGTGATAGATGATAGATAGGTGATAGAAAGATAGATTATAGATGATAGATAGATGATAGATAGACAGGTGATAGAAAGATAGATTAGATGATAGATAGATTTATTTTATTTTATTTTACATGGTCTCGCTCTGTCACCCCAGCTGTAGTGCAGTGATTCAGCCTCAAACTCCTGGGCTCAAGTGCTCCTCCCACCTCAGCCTCCCAAGTAACTGAGGCTACATGTGCCACCACACCTGGCTAATTGTTTTATTTTTTGTAGAGATGGGCTCTCACTATAGATAGATGATAGATTATAGGTGATTGATTGATAGATTATACATTATAGATGATTGATAGATTAGAAAGAATAGATTATAGATGATAGATATAGAGATAGACATCATCATTTAAGATTTTTAAAGTATTATTTTATATCTCATTATTTACAACAAAATAATTGTTTTAAATAAACTTTATTGAGACTAATTTATATTCAAATGATGCACCTGTCTTAAGCGTACAGCTTGATATGTTTTGGTAAGTGTGTACATTCATGTAACCTCCACAATCAAGATATAGAACATTTCCAACCCCCCAGAAAAATGCTTCCTCCAATCTTTTTGGAGTCAACTCCCCAACCCCCAAATCCAGGGAGACTTTGATGTGTTTCCTGTCCCCATAGATCAGTTTTGCCTATTCTCAACCTTCCTATAGATGGAATCCTGTCATAGGGATTCTTTCCTTTCTGGCTTCTTTCACTTGGCATGAAGCTCTTGAGATTCGCTGGTGTTGCTACCCAAATCAACACCTTGTTCCTTTTCATTGCTGTGTAGTACTCCACTGTATGCAATTTGTCCATCCAGTCAACTGTTGATAAACAGTATTATCGTTTTGAATTTACACAAATGATGTGATTTTACACATCATATTCTGTTCCATACTTCTTCACATATCATATTTTGGCAGTCATCCGTGGTGCTATGTGTAGCTCTCATTTGGTCTTTCTGCTGCTGCATGATCCTGCACACCTCTCTTTACCTTGTTTTCTTTACCCATTCGCCTAATGATGGACCATCAGTTTGCCTGTTTGGCAGTATGAACACTGCCGCAATGAACATGCATGTTTCATGCATGTTTCCTTATATATCTGAGAGAGTTTCTCTGTGGTTTCTACCCAAGAATTGAATTTCTGGGGCATGCTGCATGCAAATGTCTAGCATCATCAAATACTGGCTAACGACTCCTCAGACTGGCTGCTCCAGGCAATACCCCACAGCACACATCAGGACATTTATTTCCCCATGTCCTCACCAGCTATTGGTATTATATTCCCCGACGTTCCGATTTTTAACAGTTAGATAGGAATACAATAGTAAGTCATTGAGGTTTTCATAAATATTTCTCCAATTGCTGGTGATTCTTTTCTTGTATTCTCTTGCCTAGACTTGTTGTCAAAACTGTGAGTCAGACAGCTTTCCTTTTGTTTTCTTTTTTTCTGGAACAATTAATCTAATACAAGAACTATCCATTTCTTAACATTTATACGACTCACCTATAAGACTGTCTGGGCGTGGTTCTTTTTTTTATGGCAGGGTAAGGCATTAACACTTGAGTCCCATAAATGGGTCTTTCTGGGGAAGCTTGGTTATCTTTGGTGCTGCCTGTCCAATACTCATGAGCCTAAGAAGATAGTGCTGCAACCAGGTGGGTAGTAAAGGGACAAAGAATGGGGCAAAGTATGGATGGGGCAGTCACCGAGCCTGGGAATGCGGGGAGGCAGCAGGAATGTACAATATAAAAAGTAGGCTTAGTCCGGAAGACACAGGGGAGAGGGAAAAGGGATAGAAGTCTGAAACGGTGTGCTCTCTGCTACATGCCTCTGTGTGTGTGTGTTCAATCGAACCCGGTGACTCTTGCTAGACCTTGTCATGCATTGTGTCTATGTCCATGCATACTACACCCAAGGTCTATTTGCATCAATGTCATATATGATGCACGTATGTTTCTGTGTGTCCTCGTATGCACACACCTGTCATTTTCTCCAGAGCCTATTTGTGCAAGCTCTGTGCAGTGTGTATGCCTGTTTGTCTGTGCATTTTACAGTTCATTGTTAATCATTTACATAATCTGCATATGACTATGTTTAGTGCATTTGTATCTATTGTGTTATAGGGAAAGACTTCACACACAGGTTCTGAGTGTGTGTGTGTGTGTGTGTGTGTGTGTGATGGGGATAGTACAAACACTATGCATTATTGCAGAGGCTGAGTATCCCATTGTGCAGGTTTATTTCTTAAACAAAACCTGTGCACCAATTGTGTTTGCATGTGCACACAAGTGCATGTGTGTGTGTGTGTGTGTGTGTGTGTAGAAGGGTGTGACCACCTCTGCGTCTATTGCCACAGACTCCACACACTGTGCTTTTGCATGTTGGTGTCTGTCTATTGCACCCACACAGCCCCCCTCCGCCCCCTCCCCGAGCCTGTTTGTAGAGACACCAGCATAATGTGGCTGTGGGTGTGAATGTGTGTGTGTGTTTGCCTTTTATTTTGCTCACTGTTCTGTGACAACAGAATGCTTTCCCTGCTTACCTCGTCTTCCACATTGCAATCCTTTGGGGATATCAAGGGCAAGCCAGAGAAGGGTTACCTGGAGAAAAGGGTTGCTAAGCAACCAAACACCCACCACCCCCGAGCACCACCAACCCAAAACTCCGTTCCAGGCCTGCAACCAGATTAGCATATTAATGAGGCTGTAATTTCCCCCGAATTGTCTGCTGGTACACACTCAACTCACAGCACACTGGCCCAGGAGTTTGCTATGCAAATAAACTGGTTTTACAGACTGCGACTTAATTAACTCATCAAGTTCATCCTCCTAACAGAAAAGGCAGACGAACTACAGATTAATGAACCTGTGTTTGCTCGCCCCTCTCTCTCTCTCCCCTGCCATAGCAAGCTGCCTTTTTCTTTTTATGGCCCGTTTCTTTTCCTTCTCCTCCTGAACCTAGCAGCTCCCAAAACCCATCTGGGGTCCTCCTCCGTCCTCCTCTGGGATTTCTCCACTGAGTCTGGTCTCTCCATCCCCCAATGCCTCTCCGTTCTCATCCCTTCCTGGAGCCCCCCAGGCTCCCACACCCAGCTCCAGGGGTCTCTGTCGCATAGGTCCTCCTCCCTGTCCAGGCAGGCTGTTGGAGAAGCAGAGGACTGAAAATGGGACACTGTTCCTTTAACGAGCAGAGAGCGCAGGCATTATTTTTTGACACACGATTCATAGTTTAGCCCCAGCCCTGATATTCAATCCGCTGAATACAGATTCTGGAAGAAGAGGCATTCTCCCTGCCTGCGTGTTAATTAGAAACGCCAGTCCTGGCTGCCACCCACACTAATCAACTTTCTCCACATCTTGATGGAGGACACACACCCAGGAGGGGTCCCTGGAACTCTCTGTGGAGAAGTCAGCAATGCCCTGGATGTGGGAGGCCTCTTAGGATGGAGTGGCTTTCAACACTGGACCATTTCTCCCCAAATCCCTTTTCTTTTCTCCCTGAGTGTGCCCCTCACTAAGGTCTGGGAATGACATCACCTCCTCCAGGAAGCCTTTTCTGGTTTGGTGAAATTCAGTGCATACATCTAAACCTAGAAGAGAGCTCTACATTGGAATGTCAAGACATTTGCCACCCATCGGCCCTGGCCTCCATGCAAGAAGGACATTTCACAACTTCGCCAATGTCACAATGAGCTGCTTAGTGACTTTCTGCCCCTTCCCCAGACTTCCCTGTCCAAATTCAGGCCTTACTATGTCTTACGTGGGTTATTGTGCAATGTCCTATATCAGTACTCTCTGCCTGTCATCTTACTTCCTTCCAGTCAGCCTTCACTGTGCCACCAGAGAAATAAACCAGTTTCTTCTCCCCTGCTCAAACACCTCGGATGGCTCCCTATGGCCATTAGAACAAAACTCAAGTGTAGCACAATGTTCAAGGCCATCTGTGATCTGGCACTACCTACTCTCCTCCAGGTTCGCCTTGCAACCCAAATGTCTGTGGTTTTGAAATACAAGTGAGTATAAGAATCATCTGAAGGCCGGGTGTAGTGGCTCAAGCCTGTAATCCCAGCATTTTGGGAGGCCGAGGCGGACAGATTGCTTGAGGCCAGGAGTTCGAGACCAGCCAACATGGTGAAACCCCATCTTTACTAAAAACAAAAAATTAGCTGGGCATGATGCCACAGGCCTGTAATCCCAGCTACTTAGAAGGCTGAAGCAGGAGAACTGCTGGAACCCAGGAGGCAGAGGTTGCAGTGAGCTGAGATGGAGCCACTGCACTCCAGCCTGAGAGACAGAATTAGACTCTGTCTCAAAAAAAAAAAAAAGACGATTATCTGAAGCCCTTTAAAGGATTCAGATTCATGGGCCTTACCTCCAGACAAGCTGATTCTGTAGAACCTGCTTCTGTAGGCCTAGAGCAGGCCCAGGAATCTTCATCTTTAACCCATATCCCAGGTGACACTGAGGGAGGTTGACCTCAGACCTGTGAGAGACAAGGCCCTTGGCTCACCCTCCTGAGCTCCTGCCTGCACCTGATCAAGTCCCCCAGGCCTAAGCACTTGGTCAGGTCTGGCCTTCTCAGAGGGCCTTCTTGACATGTTCCACCTGGCACCTCTCCCCAGCATCACCTGTTAGAGATGCTGCTGCAGCAGTGGTACTCCAGGGCCCTTTCCCTGGCCCCGCCCCCAGCCCTCTGGTCCCTCATCCCTCCTGTCTGTGAGTAGCGGGCACACAGGCAACCCTCGAGACAGTTATGTGTGACTTTATGGCCTAACATAGGGGTAGGTTGCAGTTTTTTTTTTTTTAAAGATGGAGTCTCTTTCTGTTGCCAGACTGGAGTGCAGTGGTTCAATCTTGGCTCACTGCAACCTCAGCCTCCCAGGTTCAAGCGATTCTTCTGCCTCAGCCTCCCAAGTAGCTGGGACTACAGGCACGTGCTAATTTTTTTATTTTCAGTAGAGATGGGGTTTCACCATGTTGGCCAGGATGGTCTCGATCTCTTGACCTCATGATCCGCCCACCTCAGCCTCCCAAAATGCTGAGATTGCAGGCATGAGCCACCGTGCCCGACTGGTTGGAGTATTTTTTAACTATCCTTCAAAACCAGGAGATGTTCGAAATTAAGGAAAAAATAATAATTCTCCCAAATGATTGCTTTCACTGACAATCGATAAAGACCTTCAGTATAAATAAAGAAGAACGTGAGTCCTAGAGTTTGACCAACTCCCCATCTCACCACCAACTTGCTGTGTGTCCTTGGACAAGGGACTTCCCTTCTCTGTGCCTCAGCTTCCCCCTATGCAAAGTGGAAATAATGATAGTACTCACTTCACAGAATCAGAAATGAGATTTTCAGATAGCCACAGGAAGTTCTTGAGACACCCAGTTAGTGGTGAATTACTGCCTGTTGTTCTCTTTACCTGTTGATCTGAATCCAAGGGGCATAGTGAGTCCTTTACCACCAGGTGCTCCGGTTTTGGTTTTACTCTCCAAATGCAGTGCCTGGCGCATAGTAGATGCTCAGCCAATGAAGGTTTCATGGTTGCAACTTAAATGGAAAGTGAGCAGCTCTGGGGGTGCACAGAAGCTTCCTTCACGAATCCAGATGGCTCTTATGATGAGGCACGCCAAAGACAGACACACAGGCACACACAAATACAGACACACAGATTCAAACATATACACACAAAGACAGACACACACAGAGACAGACTCATGAATATAGACATACACACAAACAAACACAAACAGACGCAGAAAGCCAGACAGACAATCAGACACACATGCACACATAAAGATACACACACACAGAGACACCTTTATGGACACACATTCTCCCACATCTGCATAAGGAACACACAGACACACATACACAGACATGCAAAGGAGACAAACGCAGAGAGGCACACATAGATACATGCATTCACACACAGATTGACACAGACACGCAACCTCACACGCACACAGATTCATACACACACCCTGATGCACACATGCGCACACGCACACACAGGCACGCACGCACAGGCACTGCCAGTGTGTTTTGTTCTTGTATATCAGAATCATGGGCAGCGGCGGTGGCAGCTGCCTCCCATCTCCATAACAAGCCCGCATTTATTTGAAGAGTGTCAGGAGGTCATTCCTCAGCTAAATAGTGTCATTCCCATCCATTCCCTCTCCTCCTAGGATCTATTCCACCATCCATTCATCATGCCCATATCTCCAGCCACAGGGCCTCCCAGACTCCCGGCCACCCCCTTCTCTGGCACAGAGGGGCAGCCACTGCCATGCTGGGAGGCTGGCCTCCAGTCCCTGTATCTGGGCCTGACATTCTCGTTTCCCCAGGGCTTTCATCCAGCGATCACTGACCCCACCTTATAGGCAAGAGGGCACAGGCACAGAGAAGAAAAATGCATTTGCTCATTCATTCATTTATTTGTTCAAGATTAGGTAGAAACACTTGAAATTGCCATTTTTTGAAGATTAAAACTAGGCAAATATCCACAAATTAAAATGGTTCATCCTAATATTTAATGAGTGGGTCCCTCGTGCCAGGCACTGGGTCAGGCCTGGAGATGCAGGGATTCACCCGACACTGACTTTCGAGGGGGCAAGTCAGAAAACACACAGAAAAACAAATACATGAATGACACTTTCAGATGGAAGGGAGTGCCAGGAAGAAAAGAGCTTCAGTGTGTCTGTAGTTCCAACTAGCGGGAGGCTGAGGTGGAAAGATCGTTTGAGCCCAGGAGGTGGAGGAAGATGCAATAAGCTGTGATTGTGCCACTGCAGTCCAGCCCGGGTGAGAGAGCAAAACTTTGTCTCTTACAAAAGGGGAAGAAATGAAGG